>VXAV01001294.1:34042-50627 GCA_013399715.1 Alectura lathami
AAAAAAAAAATCAGATTAAATTGTTTAGCAGTTCATAGTACTGAGGAACTCATGTTATTCCAGGTTTTTCAGCATTATGGGAATGTAAGACATAACTGTATTAAGTAGTAGCACTAATATATGGGGATGGCTGTGTAAGATGAGGGAAGAACATTCACTGAAGCAGGTATTCCACTCAAGTGTTATTTAACAAGCTGATATTATGCAAAGGTAACAGCACCAGCCTCTAGAAATAGCAAATGGGTAAGGTGTGAAGGGGAAAGTGAACTGAAAAAAAACCCTAATAGCGTTCTATAAAATTATAGATGCATAGCATCTATATGCATATATAGCAGCTATATATGGAGAGCTGAAGGCAACTCAGAGACTGTGCTTAAGTATGTATGTAGGGTTAACCCTCTTTATGATATGAATTATGCAGAATTGTGACAGGCTGGGAATGTAGAGTGAGAGAAGGCACTAATTAAACAATATAATGGCAACGCAAAGTAAACTCAGTAGGCAACCAGTTGCAGCTTAATATCTGACTTTCTGCATTGCACTCTGTGTCCCAAGCATCAGTTTCTGGGTTCTGAGTTTTCACAGTGAACTATTTTACCAAATCCAGAAGAGAAAACTTCTGACAAATGTTCAGAAAAGACAGCTCAGGGAGTACTTTGCAGAAAGACTTATAGGGATGTCACCTTCCTGAAGAACCCAGAAGAAAACAGTTTCTCCTTGTGGAAAAGGCAGATGCTTCCATAGCAAAACATGAGAACAATGAAGCATTATCACGGCCACAGAATCGTCCAGGGAGAATGGGACATCAGAGGTAGCAGTGTCTCTGCTCCAACCAAACGCTTGTATCAGGGCCAGCTCTGGGCTCAGACCAAATCATTTGGGGCTTTCCTCTTTTGGAAAGCCTCTCTACACCCCTGCTCCACTGCTGGGCTGTCCTTAAGTGGCAGCAGCCCAGGACCATGCCAGATACTGTCAGCAACTCCACAAGGAAGAGGTATGCATTTCCCTGACACCACAGAAGCCAGACTCTTATTATGATGATCACCTTATGTTATGGTATATACTGCTTCAACTACAACTGGAGATTTAATTTTGCCATGTTGCAAGCTTATTTTACCAAAAATAAACAAACAAAAAAAGCAAACAAACCTCATGGCACTGTATGATGAAACTGGTGTCTGCTATTCTCATTTTGATTATTCGAATGTGTCATCCTTTATTAATGTCATGTTTTACAAGGGAATGTTCACAAGCACAGGAAAAATTCCCAGAAGGTGAAAAAACTTGGGAATGATGAGCCATCAATTTATCTTCAAGAGGTTAGGGCATAATAAAATAATGAATATTGGGCAAATGCTCCAACAGGTGTTCCAGGAAAAGCTTTTGAACATTAAACTATGCTTCAGCGTAAAAAAAAAANAATTTCAGCAAAAATTTGTTTGATAATGTTTTAGGTTCACAGTATAGGTATGGTATTTTGCACCATTCAATCGTTTTGGTGCTGTTTGCGGGCACCAAGATGACCTACAATACATGATATACAAGGTACTCAGAAAAAAAAAAAAAAAAAGCAGCTGGGGGGGGGGGGACCTAAATGCTAAAACCAAGCACATAAGTTAGTCAAAAAATGAATTTGCATCTATTACTTTTATTTCCTAATGTTTTCTTTCCTGCCTTGTAAGAAAAAGAAGATCAACTTTAAAAAAAAAAGATCATTTACTAATCTTATAGACCACCTTTCCCCCTCCCCAAGGACTGGCACAGTTCATGGACAGTAGTATGAAGAACATTGTGAGATGATTCTGTTCTGTAATGAACTTTTCACTGAATCACAGAGTAGTTAATCACAGAAGGGTCCTCTGGAGTTTACCTAGATCAACACCTCCCTCATTAAGCAGGGTAACCCTTAATTGTACCTGAGGTTTACACACACAGGACTCAGAGTTGTTTGACTTGGAAGGGACAGTTAAAGGCCATCCAGTCCAACTCCTCTGCAGTGTACAGGGTTACTCAGAGCCCATCCAGCCTGACCTTGAAGGTCTCCATGGACAGGGCATCCACCATCTCTTTGGGCAACTTGTGCCAGTGCTTCATCACCTTGTACGTGATTAACTTTTCCCTCATATCCAGTCTAAATCTCCCCTCTCTCAGGTTAAAACCATTTCTTCATGTCCTACCACAACAGGCCCTGCTAAAGAGTCTATCCCCTTCCTTCTTGTTGCCCCCTTTTAGATACTGAAAGGCCACTCTCAGACTGGGTCAGGGGTTTACACCAAAGGGATTGTATGTGCATAATTAAGAAACATACAATCTTAGTAAAGCTTTCAAAGCTTAACAACTTAACAATTAGCCACTTCCTGAGGTTCTGTATCAGCAGGGAATCTCTTGACATCAAGGTACAAGGGATCTCTGCAGCAGCTGTCACCCCAGAAAGCATTCCTGTTCAAACAGAGATACTGCTATACAGCCAACTGCCATGCAAGTCCTTGGGTTCCTCCCTATTTATGTGGTAAGATGATTGGCTCATAGTCATATTCCATGAGCATGTTCAGTTGGCCCTCAGCTGTTGAACCAGGTGTTTGTCATCTGTTCTTCCAGCATCCAGCTTGAGCCAGTATTGTGGCTGCCATCTATCTGAGCAAGGCTTCAGGTGCAGCCAATACCATAGTCACCATCTGCCTAAGCAAGACCTCAGCTGTAACCCATACTGTGATCATTATCTGTCTGAGCAAGGCAACAGTCGGAAGGAAGGAAGGACACCATCACAGGATTTTGTGTGGTAAATGTTTGGAAACAGAGGTATTCAGGAGAGGCCTCTGTGAGAAGAGTCCAGAAGATGTCTAAGAACAGTTCCAGTTATCTCAGAAAGGGACCCACTGATGGCTAGAGCTGAGCCTTGAGTGATGCTGGTTGTGCCTTTGTGAAATCAGGTTTAAGAAAGGGGAAAAAAAATACTGTATAACAGCAGCTCAGAGAGAGGAGTGAGAAAATGTGAGAGCAGCAGTCCTGAGGGCACTAAGGTGAGTGCAGAGGAGGGAAGGAGGTGCTCCAGGCATGCAGCAGAAGCTCCCTGCAGTCCATGGAGAGGCCTATGCTGGAGAAGGCTGTCCCCCTGCAACTGGTGGGGCATCACAAGAAGCAGATCTCATTCATTGTTTCAAAGTTATTTTTTTCTCTTAAAACTTCTGACCTTTTGAAATGTGTTTTGCAATGCATTTTCAGTTTCTGGGTAGATCATAACTTATTACAGTCATCAGTTTTTATTCAGTAGAAATAAAATTCCAAGTTACGCTAGACCTTCAGGAGAAAATATTAGTCTACTCAGAGATTTTGTATTTATTTATTGTTGTCCAATTTAAACACATGAACAAGGTAATTGTTTATTTTCTAGCACTTAATATGTCACTGAAGGACCTCCATGTGAACAGAGTTAACAGATGCTTAATCTTAAACCCTCCAAAATTACAGCTTTTGTTTTCACTCAGGTTGGCTTCAGATCTTTCAGTCTTGCTCCTTGTGTCAATCTCCAAAACCAGAATGAGACTCCTTGACAGTATATACAGGTCCACTAAAAATGCAGAAAGCTTGTGGTCAGCTGTAACTGACACATACCAAATAATTTAACTAGTAACCAGATTAAGTCTCTCTCTAGGAGACTCTAAAGGCTGTACAAATCATAACAGGTTTTTGTGGCAGGAACTGCAGCTATCTAGCTTTGCGTGAAGCATGTAAAATGCTTCACTAAGAATACCAGGTTCCCTTTTCTTTTGCAGACTCTGCTAACACAAAAAAGCTCTTAATGAGACAGCATGCATGGAGCTTGTTTTCTGGAGAAAATGCTCCGACTGTTAGGTGAGATGTGAGGCCTCTGCACATTGAAGATCCTAACACAAAGACCACAGCAGTGTTGGTCATTCATATGCATGAACCTGAGTGCTGGTGTGATGATGACCATAGAGGTCAGTAAAGCAGCAGTGCAACCAAGGGATTGTCTCATTCGAAGTGTGCTCTCTGCAGGCACGTGCACATCTCTGTCTCCTGTCACAGACATGGTCTACTGTGTGTGTGCAAACTTTGGGTATGAAGCAGAGAGGAAGTATATCGAAGAATATTTTTGGCAGCCTTTTCAAGGGTTGCAGAGTGTGTGTCTCTGTGATATTTGGACATTCAAGCAACCATTGTGCTGAGTTGCAAGGCTACCATGACTCATAAATCCACCTAAGAGTTGCTGCTGCCCAGGAAACATTCCCCCATGTGTGACTCAGGTATCCCATATTCTCACTGTGATCTCTGCAGGAGGGCCCAGGAAGAGTTTTAATTGGAATTTTTCACTCTTCTACTGTGCCCTGGTCCTGCAGGTGTACTGCTTTCACATGTGCCTAAAACGGTGGCACAGAAGCCACATCTCATTTGACCCACTATTTCACTGCAGCTTGCTGCATGTAATGATCATTGTATTAGATGCTGAAACATATCTCATGCTTCTGCCACACCCAATTTCCAGCTTCGGCCCTCTAACATTACTGAAAGCTTTCATTTTGAGTGCAGTCCAGAAATTCACTATGAAGAACTCATCATTGTCACTGTGGCATAAAAAAATTAAGACTGACGTAACCTACTTGCCACCTTTTGCAGTTCCTCCTATCTTATTCAATAGCTGAGCTGTTTAAATCATGTTTAAATCAGCGGGACGGGATTGTCCCCCTCTGCTCAGCCCTCGGGAGCCCCCCCCCTGCAGTGCTGAGTCCAGACCTGGGCCTCCAGCGCAGGAGGACATGGAGCTGCTGGAGTGGGGCCAGAGGAGGCCATGGGGATGCTCAGGGTCTGCAGCACCTTTGTTATGGAGACAGGCTGAGGGAGCTGGGAGTGTTCAGCCTGGGGAAGAGAAGGCTCCAGGGAGACCTCACCATGGCCTTCCAGTGCCTGAAGGGGGCTGATAAACAGGAGAGTGACTTGCGACAGCAGCAGACAGTGATAGGACATGGGGGAATGGTTTTAAACTAAAAGAGGGGAGATTTAGTTCAGGTGTCAGGAGGAAATTCTTCACTCAGAGGAGGTGAGGCCCTGGCTCAGGCTGCCCAGAGCAACTGTGGGTGCCCCATCCCTGGGGGTGCTCAAGGCCAGGTTGGATGGGCCATGGACAGCCTGAGCTGGGGGGAGGCAGCCAGCCCATGGCAGGGGTTGGGGCTGGGAGGGCTTCAGGGTCCCTTTCATTCTGTAGTTCTATGGTTTTATGATTTTATGATTCTATGATGTCCCCTGTTTCCCTCATAGAACAGCCTCTCTACAGCATCTCTGGAGAACTGAGTGCAACGTCTTGCTTACACAATAGAAAGGTGTCGCGATACTTACGTAATATTTCAACCAAAAATATTCATAAGAAATCTCTGCATAGTATAGGGCTTGTATCTGATTTTAGCAGCAGAAGAAAAATATTCACAGTATCTATAAAAGCATTATTTTCTAATAAAGTGATCTCAGAATTAAATAAATCTTGGATAATTTAGACTCACCTTGACTTATAAAATCTATTAGAAAAACAGCAGGTACCCAAGTCCATCACATGAGAAAATCGAATCTAGATTATATATTAATTCATTTAATTATATTTCACCATCTAGAAAACATATACTTACCATACACAGCATATTAGTGCTACCATCTTAGTTGTAGATTTTAGTGTCTAGCGCGCACAGATTTGACAGGCACTATGCATATTATATGCAGTCTGAGCCTCATTAGCTTGTAGGTAGTATTTTGCCAGAGTAATTGTTGAGTAAACATGAAAGACCTTCCTGAGGTCATCTCTGTTTTGAATTACCCAATTTTACAGGCATCAAGTATTTCCTGTTGTCACTTCTGTTTAAAGATGTGAATACTGTTTCACACCTTTTGCCTTAAGAGAATCAAAATAAAAGTGTCAAAAATGATTTTTCATGAAGTGACATGAATTGCTGCAAAACTGAAGTTTGGAAGAACCTTTTGTTTCAAGATCACCACCATTCTTACTAGCAAATAATCCCATGCTACTTTCAGCAGGGAATGCTTGTAACATTCATAGAGTCATATTCCTGTACAGGAAGGACAACAGTTCACCTTTTATATAGTAGCAGGATTTTATTAACTGTAAGTGCTGTAAAATAACAGTAAAATAAAATAAAAATAAAATAAGATGAAAAGGAGGGGAGGGGAGATGATATTTATCTGAATTTATGAAAGACTATGTTGAGTCTACCTGAAAGTTCTAATTGCCATCTTTCAGAATGTAAATTTTTTGCATGTGAGTTACCAGTCAACAAACTTACAGCATGCCAGTGAGCAGTTCACAACTGACTTTTTGACTCTCCTTTCGTGAAGATAAGAGACAACAAAGAAAGTGCCTAACAAGCATGATCCTACAAACTAATTTTCTTGAATATCTGCTTTTTCAGACAGAATGCGTTGATCTTCTTAGCCATACACTTAACCCATTTGTATTATCATTTTGATTACCTTTAAACCGACAGTTTTGTCAAGTAATAAAGCAGCACACCACTGATATATTGCTGGACAAAGTTGTCACAGGCGGAGGAGGCAATTCCTTGCTATTGGTCATGTACAGCTTTTTGTGGAAAAATTATATAGTGAAGCTATAGAAATTCAGTGTGAGCTAATTGTGAGAGAAATAAGGCTGATCTACTGGTTTCACTTCAACATACCTACAATGTATCACTACAATTACAGTATTTTTATCTCCGGAAAGGATGCAATCAACAGATTACCTAGAAAAATATACCATAAAATTAATAATCTGCCTAATGATACCACACTTTAAAGAACAAACCTGTAAATTTGTTACAGGTTTAATGGAAAGTGATCTTTAAAGCAACAATGAAACAGATTGTACAAGCTAGCTTATTTTCTGGTAATATATTTTCTAAATTTTATTTTATCTATCATAGCTTGTGTTCTCTAATTGTTTCAAAAATACACTCGGAATAGTTTTCATGACTAGATGACTGTTAACCAGAACCTGCAATTTCCCTGCTTTATGTGTTTAGATTATCTTGAATGCAGCTATGAATTTGATCGTTAGAAAGATTTTGATTACCACAAAATGAGCAGTAATTTTCCATAACATGGAAGTAGTTGAGATTCTTTTATTTTTTGAAGAAATCTCAAGCCTTTACATTTTTTAAACTATTATAAAAATCCATTATTTGAAATGTAGCTCACAAGATCAGTTATCATGGAGGTTTGATTTTGTTGCAAACTATCTTAATCACTATGAAAGAAATTACCATGTGTCTGTAAAGCCGCAGACTGTACTCAAGAAAATTTGAAGTGCCCACGCAGAAAAAAACTATTGTTTAAATTTTTATTTCTTCAACAGAAACTGTTTTTTCTATTAGGGAAGCCTTTGAACTAAAACATAAAGCATAAAACGTAATTGGCAGTGATTCTGTAACTCATTTGTGTGAATAATCACTGGGCTGATTCTTCTGTGGCTGTGATGCTAGAAGTAGGTTGTAGTGTGCTTAAGTATTTCTTAGTAAAAGATATATCTGAGAGAGAGGATCAAAAAATCTTCAGGCATTCATAGAGTCATGGAATGGTTTGAGTTGGAAGGAACCTTAGAGATCATCTCATTCCAGCCCCTCTGCCATTGGCAGTGATATCTTACACCAGATCAGGTTGCCTGAAGACCCATACAACCTGGCCTTGAACAATTCCTGGGACTGGGCATCCACAGCTTCTCTGGGCAGCCTGTTCCAGTACCCCATTGCCATCATAGTAAAGAATTTATTCTTAATATCTAATCTAAATCTACCCTCTGTCAGAAGACATATTAGTCAAAGTTGGCAAAGGCCACATGCCACCAACAAATGTGTGGTGGAGGCAGATGCCACTAAGTATGAGCTTCTTGATCTAGCACTTCCTTTACCTTCTTTTCTTCCTCTTTACATAGATCAAATGTTCTTCCTTTCTTTCTCTTACGAGAGAGACGGATCCAGCTGAAAATGTTAGAATCAGAGAATGCATCAAAGAATGAAAACCATTACGTTTTTTGTGTGCTACAAGCACTTTTCAAAGGACAGCAATTTCAACTTAGCCCGAACTTTAATCCTGTGAACTTCCATTGTTAATCCCAAATGAATGGTACAAGAATGCTACTTCTGAGATTATGCTTTTTAGGGAATAGAAGATACCGGACACAGAAAAGTCTCTCTTACTATCAGTTCTGTTGTAGGACTAAACCTAAAGGCTTGTGTTTATTTTAGGGTGCAAAGCATCCCAAGGGACTCATGGCTGTGGGGTTTTATTTGCGTTTTTGAATTTTTCTGTGTAACTTCATAATTAAAAAATAAATAAATAAATCCATGAGATATTCCAGAGGAAAAAAAAGAATTTTTGCGACATGATTTATTTCCAAATTCCTCTACATTCAAGATACTCTTTCTTCTGCTTACCTTCATGATTGTTTACATAAGAAGCATTCTGCATTGACTAGAGTTACCACATGCCGAATATCTTGTAACTATGATTTAGTGGGCATAGTGGTGTTAGGTTGATGGTTGGACTAGATGGTCTTACAGGTCTTCTTTTCCAACCTTTATGATTCTACAGTTCTATGATTCTATCTTGAAATATTAAAACCATACCTGATGGTTCTTTCTGCGACTTGCAATAAGATACTAATGAGAAAAGGGTCATAATTTTCATTCATTTTGTTAGATCATATTCTACTAGTACCCTTACATACTTGCCAGTATCTGGAGTCAGGGCCCAAGCTTTTTGTTGGCTGCCTATTTTATAGTACTTACATGGCAGAGAAACACACAACATGCTATTATCTCACCATTTTCTTCTAATCAATGCAAGCAGAATACTCATTTTTACACCCTTTAAGGTCTTTCGTCACAGAGACCCATTATATAGCTTAGGCCCATTCTAAGTACTTCCTCCCTTATCCTGTTGGTAATTTCTCCCTTATCCCGTTGATGACTTGATTCTGAAAAATGTAAGAATCCTGTTTCCAGGCTGATTGCACTTCTGTCCTGACCATTGCCCATGTTACCAGGACCAGGTGTATTCAAGGTGTGAATGAAAGAGACAGATGTGATGTATTCATTTCTGTGTGCTCAATCTGAAAACCTCTAATCAAGGCTTAATAGAGAATTTGTGCATATCAGTTCTGGAAAGTAATTTGCTGTCTCTTGAACTCTGTGCAAAAGAAAGAAATTGTCCTGTTAATTGACATGGAGGAATAAATCACTGCAGAAGTTCCTAGGCCCAGCATTGACCAGGATGTGACATACACATCACAGCTCATTTTTGCACATTTTTTTCTCTGAGATAGCTGCAGTTAATGAGGTCAATACATGAGACACCAATTTGTGTTTTGTCTCTAATTAAGTACCATGTGAAAATTCCTGTCCTTTCCATTCTTTTTATGTCTTTGTGATTATTTATATGCAGTTACCTATAGTGCATGCAAAACAGTCTATTATTGTCTCTGCCAGATCTAATAGTGTGATATCCAGGAAAGTCATGCATTAACAACAAGCCCTGTTCTGCTACATGCTGTACAAGTACAGACTGGAAAGAACTCTGTTCAAAAGCATAAACATAGGTGTTGAATAAGAGAATAAGACAAATGGAGTGCACAAAAAGACAGCAGAAAACAAGGAAACAAAGGGGCAGGAAAAAGACGACTTTGCATTTGGTCTATATTGTGCTGATATGCTTTTTGGATCATATAATCTTAACTGTGCTGCAGGTACATGTGTGCAGCTATTAAGTTGTCCAATAGTATCCTCATCACCAAACTTCTCAAGCCATGCTCTCTCTACCCCTCATATGCTCAGCCCACTACTGCCTTAGAACCCTTTTATTACACTCTCCTCAGTTTCTTGATACCTTTCTTATACTGAGGCCCACAGAAATTGAGAAAGCACACCAGATGCAGCACTGAGTAGGGGGGAGCAGTTACTGCCCTAGACCTGCTGTCTGTACTCTTGCTACAGCAGCCCAGAATGCAGTTGCTTTTCAACTTTCTGTACACCAAGAGTCACAGGTCTGTACAAAACTATGGTAGCGCCACACAAAGACTAATGAAAGTGAAACAACCAGACACAGCCATCTGATTGACAGAGATATTGACGTCCCAGCTCTACCAGGCCAGAAGTTGCTGCAGGCAAATGCAGGCAGATCTGGCATAACAAGCTGTGGCACTGGAGCCTGGCAGGCTCAGCACAGAGTCCATGGAGCACGAGCGGCAATGGCAGTGCCCTATCGCAAGGGTGCACAGCTACAGCATGGCAGGCTGACTGGTGTTTCCTTCCCATCCATCTCCACTCTTCTCAGTACAATTCCTCTCCTCTGATAGTGTATTTCTGAGGGGAATTTTTGGCAAAAAATATTTTTGCAAATATTTTGGAAGGAAAGTTGTGTAATTTTTTTTTTTTTTTTTGTAAAACTGATTTGTTTGTTTTTTACTGGCTAGGCCAAAGGGCCAGCATGAGTATAATAGAACCCAGACAAAGCCTTTAGTCAGCAAGGGCTGAAAGGTAACCTAGGTTACTACATCAGACTGTACTTTGTGATGTACTCAACACACCTTTGAAAAAAAAAAAAAGGACCATGTAGCATAGTAAATTTGTGCATTTGTTTTCCAGAAGTAAATAACAGCTGTGAATCTCCTTTTCTGGAGCATGTTTTACTGAATTCATACAATTCTGAGGCACAATAAACCTAAGGTAAAAGCCAAGTATCCCCTATACCTTAAAGCCAGAGCTCTGGAGCATGGCTCTGCCAGGCTTCCACAGTGCAGGACTGCCATCTGCAGGGCAGCCTGACATCAGACGCCCCTGGAGGCTAGTAGTCTCTGACCCCAGATATAGCCTCTTAAATTTGGGAATGAGCGCACCATCACTGCCAGGAGAGAGGGCTGTTCTGAAAAATGCAGATATCTAAACTTTATCTCAGCCTACAAGTTCTTGCACTTTTACCTTCCAGATTCTATCCCTATCCCTGTGTGGTACTTAGCTGCATGCCATGGTTAAACTACAACACATATAGAATCAGTTGAATTTACACCACCATTGACAGCAGAATTTACAACTGCACAAAGGATTTCAAGTGTCATTTTACACATCATTTTACAACAGATGAGAGTACTTAATGATAAAGCATCAGGTACCACACAGCATACCATTGCACAGCAGTATAGTACAGATCTCTACATCTTGCAGTTTCCTGCACAATACAAAAATATGTATGGTCAGCAAAAGCTACTGATCACCTGTAGAACTGGTCAGGTGAATTTGGAGCCACATGCAGAAAAATCCATAGAGCATACAGAAGTAGAGTTAGATGACACTATTGGCACACCTAGCACAGAAAATAGACTTTTTAAGGCTTCAGTAACCATTATTTGAGTGCACAGCCTTGTATCAGTTGAAAATGCATCTAAGCATGCAAAAGCCCAGAGATGCATCAGGTAATGTGTTAGGATGCAGTTAATGTAGAGGAATACGTAAAATCATGAACAATCTGAAGATGTGGACGGACTGTTGGTTGGATAAAGAACTGGCTGGATGGTCACAGCCAAAGGGTTGTTGTCAATGGCTCTACATCCAGGTGGAGGCTGGTCACGAGTGGTGTCCCCCACGGGTCTGTCTTGGGACTGGTGCTCTTCAACATCTTTACTGATGACTTAGACTGTGGGATCGAGTGCACCCTCAGCAAGTTTGCTGATGACACCAAGCTGAGTGGTGCAGTGGATACCCCTGAAGGAAGGGATGCCATCCAGAGGGACCTGGACAGGCTGGAAAAGTGGGCCCACGAGAACCTAATGAGGTTCAACAAGGTCAAGGGCAAGGTGTTGCACTTGGGTCGGGGCAATCCCAGGTGTGTGTACACACTGGGAGAAGAACTGCTTGAGAGCAGCCCTGCGGAGAAGGACTTGGGCGTTGTGATCGACGACAAGCTGGCCATGAGCCGGCAGTGCGCTCTCGCAGCCAGGAAGGCCAATGGCATCCTGGGCTGCATCAAGAGAGGGGTGGCCAGCAGGGAGAGGGAGGTGATCGTCCCCCTCTACTCTGCCCTTGTAAGGCCTCACCTGGAGTACTGTGTCCAGGCCTGGGGCCCCCAGTACAGAGGGGATGTGGAGCTGTTGGAGCGGGTCCAGAGGAGGGCCACCAAAATGATCAGAGGGCTGGAGCACCTCTCCTATGAGGAAAGGTTGAGGGAGTTGGGACTGTTCAGCTTGGAAAAGAGAAGGCTCCGGGGAGACCTCATTGAGTCCTTTCAATACTTAAAAGGAGCTGACAGGCAGGAGGGGGACTGACTTTTTACACGGGTGGATAATGGTAGGACAAGGGGGAATGGGCGAAAAGTGAAAGAGGGGAGGTTTAGGTTTGACATCAGGAAGAAATTCTTCACTGAGAGAGTGGTGAGGTGCTGGCACAGGCTGCCCAGAGAAGTTGTGGATGCCCCATCCCTGGATGTGTTCAAGGACAGGCTGGATGGGTTCCTGGGCAGTTGGATCTAGTGTCTGGCAGCCCTGTCCACGGCATGGGGGTTGGAACTAGATGATCTTTGAGGTTCCTTCCAACTCAAGACGTTCTATGAATCTATGATTCTGTGATTCTGTGTGGATTTCTTATTGTTGAAGACTGAGATGATTAGGAAGCATCTTCAAAACACACAGAAGGATGCATATTTTCTCAAATATAAAAGTAAATTGTGCGTTATGTTTCCAGAGGGTGAAATAGAAGCCAGAAGTGAACATTTATTTAATACGAGTTAAAATGAGGTAGACACATAGAGTATAAGCCCCCAGGGCTGTGAGTAGTGATCCAGACATAATTTTCACTTCAGGAAAACTCTCAGCTGCCAAATTTGAGAGGCTGGGATTCCAGGTGGCAGAAAAGACCTGAACATCACTTTTATTGCTTACCTCTGCAAGCATCTGTTCCTGTTATTTATTCTTGGCTTGTGTCAGCCTGAACTGGTAGTGAGCAAAGGCCTTCTACAGCTCAAGAGGGGAATTAAGGAGATAAGCACAGAACCACAGAGATGTAGATATAAAGTGATGAGGAGGACTGTAAGTTTAAAAATAATTCCTGCAGGTTAAAAACTAACACAACTTCAAGTAGCATATGTTGCTCCTGGAGGGTACTGGGGAATTGTTGCTTCCTCTTCAGAGAGGCTCTGGTCAGACAGGAGGACCCAAAGATCAGAAAGAGACCAGAAAAGGTGCCTCCTTACCAGTTTTTTTTCCAGGTACCACAAAAAGACCAGCTTGGCTGGTGCATTGGCCGGTGCATAGGGGAAATGGTGCTAGAGCACTGGAGAAGACCAGTGATGAGTGGTGTCCCTCAGGAATCTGTATTGGGATTGATACTATTTAACAAGTTGAGTAGCAGGGTGGACAAGCTCAAGCGATTACAGCACTGGTGGGTAAGGGAAGAAAGGGTCCTGTCTCATGCAATCCCATCTCGAGTACTGTGTTCGAGTTCTGGGGCCCACAGCATAAGAAAGAAACAGACCTCCTGTTCAAGTGTGTCCAGAGGAGAGCCACAAGGATGATCAGAGTGCTGGAGCACCTCTCCGGTGAGGACAGGCTGAGAAAGTCAGAGTTCTTTACCCTAGAGAAGAGAAAGCTCCACAGACTCCCATTGTTTAAAGGGAACCTGCATGAAAGATGGGGAGAGATTCTTTTTCAAGGAGTGTAGTGATAGGACAAGCGGTAATGGTTTTAAGCTAAAACAGGGTAGATTTAGATTAGATATTGGGAAGAAATTCTTTAATATGAGGGTGGTGAGGCACTGGAACAGGTTGCTCAAAGAAGTTGTGGATGCCCCCTCCCTGGAAGTGCTCAAGCCCAGGCTGGATGGGGCTTTGAGCAACCTGATCTAGTGAAAGGTGTCCCTGCCCATGGCAAAAGGGCTAGAACTAAGTTGTCATTAAGGTCCTTTCCAACCCAATCAATTTAATGATTCCATGATTCTATGACATTCTATTCAAAGGCTGTGGATGTGGTTGTCACAGGAAAATGCAAAGACAGAACTTAGAATGGTGTTTCTGCATCAGGGAGCAAATGTCGTGGATACATTGAAGTGTCCATCCGAACACAGAAGGGAGGCACAGAGAAGCATTACTGGTGCTGCTTGAGGACACGGCTCTGTGTGGGAGGTGACTAAGCTAGGAACAGCTGTGAAATTATTTCCTATGGTATGCATAATAGATTGACACACCAAAGGCCCTATGTAGTGAATAATGCCTAGAAACAGGTAAAGTAATTAAGGGAGAGGGGACTTGGGCTGCAGTAAGGAATAAAGACAAAACCATTAATAAGAATAGGAAGACTTAGCAAACTCATAACACATTTGGTCTATTCCTTACCTCTCTTCCCTGTGATACTAGTCCCTGCAGCTTATTCTCAAACAGAAGTTTTAGTGTCCAGCAAGCCACAAGGATTGTGAGCTGGTTAATCATAGAATGGCTTGTGTTGGAAGGGACCTTAAAGATCATCTAGTTCCAACCCCCCTGCTGTGGACAGGGCTGCCAGCCACTAGCTCACTAGATCCAACTGCCCAGGAACCCATCCAGCCTGGCCTTGAACACAGCCAGGGATGGGGCATCCACAACTTCTCTGGGCAGCCTGTGCCAGTGCCTCACGCTTCCAGTGTTAAGAGCTTAGTCAAGTCACTTCAAGAAATGTGCCTGACTATATAGTGCACCTAAAGACATCATAAGTTTATATACAGAAGACATATGTAAAACACTTCCCTACTGTCATGGTTTTTCACAAGTGTTCCATATCATGACATCATGTAACAAGCTGACACAGGTGGAAGGGCTGCTAAGGGAGAACCACAGTGCCCAAAATGCTCCTGTCCCTTCCCACATGGCTTTCAGGTTCCGGGACCTCTTCCCTTCTGCCTCCAATAGCCATTGTAGACACATGCGTATCCTTTCTTCAATATACATATTTGTCAGATTTATTGCTTTCAATTCCTTTCATATTGTATTATCTCACTCAATAGTTATGCCGACTGAGAGGACGAGGAAACAGCAAGGGATCAAACGGTAGCTGGAGCAGCAGGGTGGGAACAGATTTTTAAAACTCACCTAGGTGCCCTGGTGCTGGAGAACCCCTATGCCAGGGAGGTTCTTAGGAAGCAAGCACGAAGCAGCCCAGCCTGAAAGCAGTCACCGGGACTGCAGCCACCCAGCTCGAGCACTGATCCTGCCCTGCTCCTCTGGGCTGAGGCTCGCGAGGGCTGGGTGCTGAGCACCCCCTTGGGCACAACTGGAGCAGCCCAGCTCTAGGAAGGGGGCAGAGGGCCCTGTGAAACAGGAGACGGGGCAGCCCACTCCCCCAGCCACCGCCTGTCTCCTTCCTTGGGCTCCATTCTTCCACTCGCCTCCTACCAGCATGCAGCGGCAATGTTCATAAGGCATCAGACACTCAGCCAGCAGTCCACAAGGCGTTATGTTTAATCGTGTACTAATGGCACATGTAGTTCTGGCAAGAATTACAAGATAACAGTGTGTTCAGGCTGCAGTCAAACCATTCTAGTAAGTAAACCAGCCTTTAATTAAATCTGCCGTGTGACAGCAGCATCACGACCCCTCCAGAGGGGATGGGCTCTGCACGCGAGGGGAGGGATTAGTCCCCAACGTCCTGCATCCAGCACCTCACCCCACAACTGCCCTTCCCTATGGAAAGGATCAGTCCAGGGACGCATGCCCCTACCTTGGGGTCAGCCCCTCCCCTTCATGCACTCCACCTCAAACCTATAGTTTGCTCTCTAATAACATTTCCCAGTCTCACTGCAGCGACCAGTCTTCCCATTCACATTTAAATAAATGTGGTGTCAGCAGGGCCAAATTCCCGAAACACCCCATCCTGCCCTCCTGGATCTGGAAGAGGCCATTGCTCTTTTGGGCAAAGCGAATTTCCAAATTTTGGCCTTCTCCTTGGAAAAGGATCAGCTCCTCTGGCTGCCCACACGCACCCCCGGCACCCACTTGCCCCTGCTTGGGGTGTGCTGGCTGTGGGACGGGGCGAGTGCTCGGCCCCGTACGCTGCTGGTGGGGCAGGAGACACAACAAGCCCCCGTGTCCCTGCTGTCACATCCACGTGCAGCTTTACTTTTTGAAAAATAACTTGCACTTTTCAAGGGAGGGAGAAAACATCCAACAATAACCCAAAAAGGAAAGTAAGCAGTCTTATGGCTCCTGCAAGAATTTCCTTAGCTCTCAGCTCTTAATTTACACGCCCCAAGTCCTTTGCTTAATATTCCCATTTCGGATGAATCATCTATCCAGAGAGAACAAATGGTGCTCAGCTCCTTGTTAACTCTTTGAAATGGTGGGAAGCAATTTGGGCAGATCAATGCGTTACCTTCTGCAGGGGAAAATTCTGCCTCCTTGCGGCAGGCACCCGCTGGGGCTGGTCATGCCTCCTCTCGTAGTGCATGGAGGGCTCTGGGAAAGGCCGCGAGCTGCCAGCTGCCAGCCAGGTACACTGCATCCAGGTGTACCGATACTGCACGTGGCCACGGAGCATCCAAACGCAAACCTCAGCCAG
>VXAV01001295.1:0-19758 GCA_013399715.1 Alectura lathami
TGCCAGGAGCGCACTCCCCAGCAACAACATCCACTGCAGGGCGCTGGGGCCCGACCCTGCGCCTGTTCCGTGCCGCGCGCTGCTCCCCACTGACCTGTGACTGGGTCCTGTGCCTCCGTCGTGATGGGCCAGCCTGCAGGTGAGACAGAACAGGGGGGCTCACATGGGAGATCGATCACATTTTGTGGTGGCACAGCAGGAGAGGAGAGGTTGGGAATAAGACATTGTAAACCCAGGGGCTGGCTGTGTGCTGGCAGTGTTAACGAGTGTAACTATAATCAGTTCCTGCTCCCTGGCTGCACACTCTTTTATATTCAGTTGCAACTGTTGAGAAAAGCAATATTTCCTTCGGCCATAATCATTGTTCCACTGTAGCCCAGCGAGCTTTGCCCTCCCGCGTCACTGCCGTCACCGCGGTGCCTGTGCCTGGCTCCGCCACCACCCGCGCCCCAGCCCTGCTGCCTGTCACAGCTGGGAAGCAGCAAGGCCTCCACGAGAGCCATCAGGGCATGCCGCAGGGCAGAGCATGCGGTGCAGCGAGTTTTCCTGAAACATAGAGAAAATCATGGGGGGAAAACAAAAACAGGCTCTGTTCCATTTACTGAATTACCTCTCATATTTTCTTCATATCAGAAAATGTCCTGATTCCTAGTCTAAACTAACTCCGCTTTTACCTTAGTAACACACCGTGACAGGCGGCACTACACAGCCACCAACAATTTCAAAAGAAGCAAAGAGGAATATGAATGTTTTTAATGGAAGTCTCTTTCACATCAGGAAAGATCTATTCCTCTGAAGGAAAAAATAAAAGAGGGCGAAATAATAAAAACCACAGAGCTAGCCATGAGAAATTCTTCAGGGTGCAGAGGGTCAAGGCTTTATGTTTTCTTCTTCTAGGGCAGAAAGAGAAGTAGGACAGCAGTTCCCCATGCAGAACAAATATTTCCAGAGCCAGATGCTCAATGTCCAGCCCTAGTTTTGGGGACTTGCCTGTCCCTGCCAACTCCTCCTGGCCTCCACTGCTACCACTGGCAGCCCAATGTCTCAGCACAAGCACATCAGGCAATAAACGAACACGGGAACGGCTCTGGGTAGGGGGCCAAGAGGTCAGCTCCCGCCTGGAGAGAATCCTGTGTTTGAGGGGCCAGGAATGTGCGCCCTGCAGCAACAGCTGCTGTGGAACGTGGCAGCCAGCTCCAGTGTGGGATGTGCTAGAGCATTTGCCAGCCTGCCCTTCCCAGTGCAAACCCTGTGTTTTACATCACGGGGCTTGCTCACCTGTGGCAGTGGGAGGCCTCACAGAACAGGCATCTTTTCTAGAGGACAGCACTGCTGCAGGCAGATCTGCCAAGGCACAGGAGCGAATGCAGCGAGATGTGCCCACAGCTCCCCTCCGTGTCAGCGGGAGGAGCGTGTGCCCAGTGAGGCCAGGAGTGGGGCCAGGCTCCCTCCGGCAAGGCCCCGGTTCTGGGGATCCAGGGGCACCTCCCTGGCCCTGCTGGGAGCCGTCACGTCCCCCTGACACGAGCCACATCCCGCGCCTCGTGCCCGTCCCAGAGCAGGAGGCGACGTTCGCTGCCACCACGGAGCCGCAGGCCGGGACTCACCTCGCACCGTCAGCTCGACGGCGTCACTGCGCTGCACCTGCCCGGCCCCAGCCCTGTTGCGCACCTCGCAGTAGTACGTCCCCGCGTCGGAGGGGCTCACGCTGCCCCACACCAGCTCGGCCTCGCTGCCTAGGAGCCGGCCCGGGCCTCCTGGTGCTGCCAGGAACCAGCTGTAGCTGATGGGGGGGGACCCGCGGGCCTCGCAGGTCAGGCTGGCCCTGGATCCCGCCAGCACCGCCAGCCCCTGCGCGCCGGCCCTGATGGTGGGCTTGGTCACGGGCACTGCAAGGCAAAGCACATGGCTGGGGTCACGCTGCCCGTGGCCGTGGCAGGGGAAGGCTTCCCTCGTGCCACGGCAGCTCCTGTCCCCGCTCCTGGACCTGTCCTAGGGCCTCCCCACGCCGGCTGGGCCTGGCCCAGCTGCGCCACCTGCAGCAGCTTCTGCAGCGGATGGCTCCTCTGCTGGGCTGATGCTTCCTCCGTGCCTCTGTAAACAACCTCTGCCTGAGAAAGGGGAAATCTGGCATGTTCTGGTGATGTTTGAAGCAACGCAGTACCCCTGTTACTTCCCCTTTGGTACACACCCCGTGAAAACTCAGGGTAATTGGGTATAAGCAGGGTCATGGCCAAATTACTAAGTGAGAGGCCACAAATCTTTCCTCCTGAACCTAGGGTTCAATACTGTGGGCTTGAGCTCCTTTCTCTGACCTCTCTCCTGCTTCTCAGGGGTATCCATCACCTTGCAACAAAACGCTCCTGCGCTGCAGCAGGGGGGCACCCGGCATGCACTCTGCTCAATTTATAGAAACCTTCCCAAGTAAAGCCTTCTGATTTTGCACAGCTTCCCTGCTGGATTTACCTTTGACAACCTCAACTCTAGTGCTGATATCTTTTGCTATGAGGCTGTTGTTCCTGGCCTTCCAGGTGACTTGGCAAGTGTAGGTTCCCCGGTCGGAGATCTCCAGTTCCAGAATGTGGAGGGAGACGTTCCCCGGCGTGTCCCTCGGGACCTCCACCCTGCCCCTGTAATCAGCCAGCAGGATGTGGTCCCCAGAGGCGTCCCTGCGGAACACGGTGCCGGAGCTCTGGTCGTGCACCGCAGACCACGCCAGTGCCTGCTGCGTGAAGCCCTCCATGGGCACGTAGGAGCACGGCAGGATGGCAGAGCCCTTCCACATGCCTTCCACCGTGCTGGGGCCCACCAGGTCCAGGACCGCTGCAGGAAAAAAACGATAAAAGAAAAATGAGCAGTGCTGACGAAGGCAGCTCCTGGACATCTAAGGAGCGGTGAGAGCGTCAGCTAGCGGAGTCTAGAGGACAAGAAGCACAGGCAGGCAGCGGCGGCAGGCCGCTCTGCTCAGGTATCAGCTAACTGCAGAAAAGCAAGTGTGAGGAAGGCAAATGGGGTCTGCTGATCGCAGGGAGAACAGTGCCCAGCAGTGCTGAATTTGTTCTTGTGCTTTGCCTGGTCCTCACGCCTTTTCCAGTTGTAGAAGTAAGCAAGTAAGCACCAGGTTGGGACAAGGAAGGGTGCAGACCTGGGGAGCGGTCTGTCCCCATCAGCCACAGAGCTCCCCGTCACTCCGCTACCTCATTTCACCGTGGGGCTCTCCTGGGAAGCACTGCACATTAACAGCAAACTGCTGCATCTGAGACAACACCAAGCAAGCAGCACGCACTGATGCGGGCTCCCCTGCTGCACTTCTGTCCCTGACGCAGAGGCCACACAGCAAGGCCGTAGCGGGGCAGGGGCTGTCCCTGAGCAGGGGCCTCCTGTGGACTCACCGCTGCAGAATGGAAACAGGCTGATGAGCACGGCCGCTCTCAGTGGCGTCCCCATCCCCTGCAGGAGGGCAGCTTCACCCCTCACGTAGAGCAGACCTGGCTCGCTCAAAGTCAGGAGGCAAATCAGGAACACACTTTTTCCTTTGCTTGCTTTATCACCGAGAATCCAAAACAGCTGATGGTTGTTTTTCCTTCCTCTTTTTCAGAAAACAAGAGTGTCTTAGCAACAGAGGTGTGAGCAGAACAGAAGTCCTAATGGAGGGTGAAAAGAAGATTTACAAATTATTTCTACTCTATTTCATATATTCTTCTGCATATACTTTTTCCACTTCAAAAAAAAAAAATTACACTTAATTATTTGCTTGTTTCTTTTTATTCCTAAGCATCAAATCTCTCTTCCATCTTGTCTTGCTTACTAAATAATAAATTTTGATTTATTTATTATAAATGTATATACTTATAATATTTATAGAAGTTTACATATTTTTATATTTTTATATTTATAAATATTTATAAATTACTGCAAAGTAATAACTTTGCAGTTGTTACTTCCAAATACGCTTACATTCGTGGCTATGTGGGACAGCGGCAGGAAAAAGCCTCGCGTCCTTCACACGATGTGAGCACAAACACCTGCACACTGAGATGAACCTCAGCCGCAAGGAGAGCCCTGTGTCAGCAAGCACAAAGCAACCTGCGGTAGAAACGGATGGCTCTCGTGAAATGGGCTGCGTGCGCAGCACCGCTCTGAAAGAAGAATAATCACGAAAGGAGCACGTCCTCACGTGGTGAGTGGTTTTGCTCACTCTGTGCTTATTGGGCCAAGGTGCTTTCTGTAAATTCTGAGCACATACGCCAGCAACTCCTCCTTCCTCCGATATTGTGCTACGGCCCCCTAAAACCGGTAGAAGCAGCGGTGGCCCTGGGCACCGATGCTGGAGGAGGAAGGAAGCTTGCGTTAGAGTGAAGCAACTCCAGTGCCTGGCAATGCAAACTTGTCCCATCAGGTTGGGTGCTGCCAGGGTCCCACTCAGACCCGCACCTCAAGGAGCCGGGCAGCTGCTGCCCGCTCACCTGGGGCTGCACGCGCAGGTCGGCGTCAGGCCCGCGCTGGCCGCAGACACCTCGTGGCTGCACGGGGACTTCCCAGCAAGCGACAACACGGGGCTGCCCGGGGCTCCCACCGCCGCCGCTGCCACTGGCGTGCCCTGATCTTCATCTCCAAGTGAAACAGTGCTTTTACATACAAACACCCTGTTGTTCAGCAGGAGAAATGGTGGAGGTCTTGGCTTCTGGAAAAATCCTACAAAAACTCTGAAGACGGCAGCGCCAGTTGACTTCAGCACGGACAGATCTGCACAGGGTGCCACGTCCCGACTGGAGGTCTGTTGGATGCTGGTCTCTAAAGCGATGTTAAATTACCTGTGCTGTTCCCTTCCGATGGTGCAGTAAGTGGTACCCTATTCCCCACTTCAGGAAGGCTGAGGGCCTTTCCGGGTGGAACCTGTGATGAACACTCACACTGGTCATTACATCCGGCTTGGCTGGCACAATCCTGGTGAGAAAATGAGTGAGGAAAAGACAGTGCGCGTGCATCGCTGACCCTGCACACAGGCACAGGGGCACTCAGGCAGTGTTTGGTCTGAGTGACCTCCCCAGGGAGCTGATAAATGGGAGTAATTATCTAGATGTCCCACTGAAGTTGTCTCCAAAAGAAATGGGTGGGAAACAGAATAACCCAGCAGGACTGGCACTGTCATCAGCAGTTATTAACGTGCTTGAAGAGTGGGAAAGTTATGACCAGACAGAAGACTTGCAAAAAGTCTAAGTTACAGGAAGAAGCGGTGCAGGTATCCCAGCATCAATCGACGCTGATCAAAGCAAGGTGCTGGAGGGCACGGTAACAGGCATGAGGCTGAGGAGCAATGTGGGCTGCAAGGGGACCGCCCCGAAGCCTCCAGGACCACGCACCTCTGCAAGTGGCCGAAGGGTTCATCCTTTTGAACATGTATCCAAGAGGTCAAACATGAGGGCGGATCGCTATAAGCCACATAAGGAGTACACCCAGAACCATTCCACCTACTGAAACACAAACTGCATTGGCTATAGAGCAGGCAAGGCCTAAGAATTGCTGCCGAAGAGAAATCACGTGGCACCGGGTCCCCTCTGTGCCTGGATGTGAAGGATGGCACCCAGCAAACCGTACGCGTACAGGCAGCCAACAAACGCGACCTGGCCCTCCGCTGTCAGCAGCGGTCGTCTCACCGCCACCAGCCTGGAGCCCGTGAGTTCAACATCCACCCTTCTCAGGCCCACAGCTCTAAAAGCAGGTGCCAGGCTAACCCTGGCACTTGAGTTGGTCCTGAACCAGCAGCAGCTGCACAATGAGATGGCCTAGTGAGATTCAGAGCTCTTCCTCCCATGAGTTCAGTAACCTCGTTTGGGAATGTATTGGCACACGCTGAGGAACAGACGTAAAAAGAACGTACAAGAACCACAGTACGGGTTTTGCAATTCAATAGTTTAATTACTTCAGCATATTTTTTCCCCCTTGCTTTTCAGCCTTCCGTTCACTGCAATTTTTGTTAGGAAACTTGCAAATATACACTTTTCCCAGACCAGTACATAAACCAGACACAGATTCACAAATTTTTACTCGAAGATTTCCTAAGCCTTGGTTTCTTAACTTCTTAGGAGACACTGTGTTAAAAAAACTGCTATGCAATTCAATCAAATATCTGATGGCGAGGTGCAGCGAGACCAGACTCCATCATGGAAGAACATGACACGACACTAATCCATGGCAGGAGCTGCGCTTCAGTCTGACCTGCTCAGGAAACGGAGGTTACACCAGATCAGCCTCTCAGAGAACTTTGCTATCTGCGCTGTGCTGTCAAAACACCACACAAGAAAAGTCTTGTTTTTACTGTTCCACTCCTGGCAAAAATCAAGGCCTTCGGGAAGAAATAATTTTTAAAAAGAGTCACAGAGGTAAGGAACAGTTACAAGCAGGGCAGTAAGGCGACGCTGTGAAGGTGTTACAGGGATACACACACTCAGCAGCAAGATCCTCCTCCGCAGCTTGAAAGATCTGACAAGGGAGCACAAACCCAACAGAGCCGGGCCAGCACAGGTAACATGCATTATCTAGAAGGCTTCAGCACATTAAAGTAACTCCTGAACATGAAAAGAACTCAAAACTTTCTACTCCAGAAACTTCAGAGAGATAAACAAGTAGCTAGCGCAAGCACAAGAGAAATCTCAACGTGATGTCTTGTGTCAACACAAGTTACCCCATGACTCTTTTTTTGCTGTTCTTGTTTGAAGGACAGCTGCCAACTTTGCCTGACAGCTCATAAATCCGTTCTGCTCAAAATCTCCAAGAACAAGTGACTTACGGTGCCAGGTGCAAGTTACTCTAGAAAAGCTGCCATGCAGTGTGCATAAGAAACCAGCACTATGCATGGTGGCAAGCGCTTCCTACCGCAACACCTACAATCCGTGGCAATGGATGTGTGTTAGCATGTTAAAAAATAATATTCCAGAGTTAAAATGTAATTTTCCATAGGAAAAATGTTCACTGTACCTAGGAGCAAATCTAGGAATAGGAAAGTAATCAAAGCAGATGCAAACAATTGTAGCCACAAACTATTAAAAAAGAAATCTCAAAACAAAAAAACAACAGCAACAACAGAAAAAAAAAACCATAGAAAAGTCTTAATTCCAAACAAAAGACAAGCCACCTCCTGAAACATCTCAGAAAGAGTAAAACCCATGTTTAAAGCATTACACACCACATTACTATGCAGCTAATTAAAAAAAAAAAGCCAAACTTTACAAACGGGATACAAACAGATTTCCTTTTGCAATCAGGATATCAGATAAAAAAGTTACGAAATACACTGCGGTGTGTTTGCAGGGAGGTGGCCCTTCCCTCCTCCCAGTGCCTTCACTCTCATGAGCTCGTTTTGAGCTTTGTTTTCAGCTTTTCCACAGGTGTTCTTTGCTTGCAGAAAGAGAACTTTCTTCTGTGTGTATCGAATACGACACCCAGGAAGCAGGAGAGGAGAGAGAAGATCAGACTTCGCGCCGACGCATTTATCCTTGCTGTCCATTTCACACTACTAAGCCAGTTCCCGACGTTGCGAGTTCAGGACGTTTCTATCTCGGAGGCCTCTTCTATGAAGTTAGCAACAGGACTGAGGAGCAGGAGTGGGAACAGTTTATACTCTCCATTCCCATCTTCTGAGAGGAGAGGCGGATCACCCATCCCCAGAGCATCCAGGGGCTCAGCCTGGTTCGCTGGAGCTGCTAGTGGCAAGACAGTTTCACTGCCCGAAGGAGGATGGGGAGCAGCTTTCTCCTCCAGGGGGACCAGCAGGAGGTCTTTCGGATCCTCTGTCTTCCCAGCAGCCTCACCAGAAGGTAGCTCTTCAAATAGCGAAAGCAGGGGATTGGCCCTGTACTGTATCAGCTGCATATCTGAGGGAAAACAAACACTTTAAACTCCAGGCTCCTGCGACACATAAGCAGAGTCTCTTACCCAAGGCAAGGAAAAGTGGAGAGGCTGCTTCAAAACTTGGTACACTACAGAAAACCACACAGCTGTACTCTGACAGACTACATTGACAGCTGAAAGAGACTAAGGCCTGCACCTAAGGCTCCTGTGTCTCTTAAGAGCGGTATCTGCAGCACACTGCAAGCCCCTAACACACTGGCACCACTACAGCAGGGAAATGAGTTGCGCTGCATTTGTGTGGGTTGGAGCCCATACAGGAGACACTTCCACAGTGGCATTCGCAGTTCTTCTCCTTATTGTGGCACTCCTTATTGTGTCACATATAAGAAAAGAGGAACAGTTAACACCAACATGGGGATCAGAACGGGGTCTGTAAGACTGAGGTACAGCTTCACTGAGATCAATGACACATCCCCGTCGTCGTTAACATTTTAAGCCCAGGCCAGAGAAGGAAATAAGCCATATTACAGGCTAGAAAAATTCCACTTCCATACACAGTTTTGGAAGAGCATGGAATTTTCACAGCTCTCTGTTCCTTCCTGCCCACCTTTGCTTCCTGCTGTTTCTCGCTCAGTTGCTCCCAGATCTTCAGTGCTGTCTGCCAAGTTTGCAATCTGAGCAAAAAGGACAGAGAATAAGACAGAAAGCTAAACAAACAAACAAAAATATCCAACTCTTTACAGACTGGTTAACAAAATCAAAGGTGAAAGGAGGAGGGACAATGAGCTGAGCAATGTAAACTCCTGACCCCACAAACCCACTGCTGTACACGGGGGCTATCAAACAGGAACTCTCAGAAGGTGGCACAGTGAAATGCACGCAAACTCAGCTTACCAAAACCAAACCATCTTCTGATTAGCAAACATTTATTTTCCCCTCCCAGCCAGAAGTCTGTCTGGTTGTAGTAACACAGTTAAACATAATTTCATCGATACAATGAAATTTTGTGAGCACTGCTTGAACACAACAGCGTTTTCCCTCGGTTGTGATGTAAACTCTTATGACAGGGAGTCCTACTTCAAATACTGTTTCTGGGCTACAAAATAAATGACACTTGCAAGAGGCTTTTTGTAATGTGAGACAAGCCTTCTAAACAGAGGATACAGAAGTTACAGGAACAAAAAAAGTTCCTCAGCAGACAGCTGATGTTCCAGTTTATTTCCCTTGACCTCATGTTCTCAGGTGCATTTAGAAAGCAAAGAACACATTAGTTTAAGCAAAGTGGAAGTTTAAATCAGCACACTAGGTGTATTGCTGCAGCTAGAAACATAAGACATGAAATTATTTTGGGAATCCTCTTAAATCCCTGTATGCCAACAGCAACAAGAGAAAACACCGAATCATCCGGATCAGATAGAAGGGCAGTCTCATCCTGTGCCATCAATCTAGTCCCTGCCCTCAAACTGCATCCGTCAGAATTTAGCTTTCAACAATTTAGCCATCCCCACCACAGAAGCAAATCTTACTCTTACATTTTCCATACCAGGGGAAGTTTCCATCAAGTTCATATCCAGGGCTGGCAGCTCAGGATTAAACATCTGAAAGCAGAAGGAGATCGTATGTAGGACAGTATATCATATAATAAGGTTCTTAGAAGTACAGAGCGATTCCACATCATGCACCCAAGGAAGCACAGAGGCAGCGGCTCATCTGCAGGCCTACTGCAGTGTACTGCAACCCCGTGGCAGTTAACTGATCTCACAGGAGAAGAGAGGGACACCATTTTCCCCAGTGATTCCAGGTACACAGCTGAATTCAATTCCATATCACAATGCATAATCAACTGAATAATCAGGATGTGATGATACACAACAAAGAGGAGAAGAGTTTTTTTTCTTTTGAGCTACACATCACCAAAGCACTGTATGAGCTGAGAAAGGCTCTCCATATTACCTTGTACTTTGTTAGGGTCCTTGAAGGACTACGTACCGTTCTATCCATAACTATTTGCTTTTCTGGATTTTCTTCTCACTTGACCATTGCAATGTGGACTAAACCTGTAAAATCTCGTAACACAACCTAACCAGTGTATTGCAGACACCAGAAAAAAGGAAACGACACTCACATCACTGAAAGCTTCAGAGCCAAAGTTATACTGCTTCCCAGATAACATTGCTTGAAGCTCTTCAAGGCTGGCATCAATGCAATTAAGAAAATCCTGAATTTCCTCTCTAGAAAGAGAAAATTATACAGTACCATAAGAAATAGGCAGCACTTAGGTCCTTCTTTTGCACCACAGGGCAGGAAAAAACCCTTTGGAGTGAGCTGTTAATTTCTTGGTTATTATACAGCTGTTGGGCAAGGTGAGAACCAGACTGGGCCACTCATCCAGAATAGTTTATTCTGGTGAACAAAACCACATTCCTGAATCACTATCTATGGTCCAGCTCTCGGCAGAACAGGTACAAGCAGACCTGAGGAAAGGAGTTCATACAACGATCGGCATACCTGTCCAGCAACGGATCGTTTTGGTTTCCAGAGTTATCCTCGTTCAAGATGGAGTCAATCACTGACACAGGGTCTTCTGGAGCATTAGCTTGTGCAGGGTGGAGTTCCACAGCAACGTTTCCTATTTCACTGGGTTTGCTGACATCGTTTATACGAACTGGAGAGATAGGCTCTGCACAGTGCAACTCACTTGGCTGTGATACTTGACAAACAGGTAAGCCAGGATCCAGAGCTGTCTGCCTGTCTCTAAAACGTGACCCGCAGAGAAACAAGACACAGAAAATCACCATGTCACCGCTCACTGCACGGTTACTATCCTACCTCTTAATGCCTAGCGAGGCCAAGCCCATCAAGGGCTCAAGCAACCAACCGGTCTTTCATAAAATAAGGTAAGTGCCTTCCCCAAGGCAAATGAAGACTCGGTTGCTGAAGCTTATAGAGACAACACATGCTAGCGCAGAACACCCCCTTTTCATAGGGCCACAGAATGGTTTGGGTTGGGAGCAACCTTTAAAGACCACCTGGACCACCCACCCTGCCACAGGCAGGGCCGTCTTTCACTGGGTCAGGTTGCTCGAAAGCCCTGCCCAGCCTGGCTTTGAACACTTTCCATCACTGGGGATCCACGACCTCTCTGGGCAGCCTGTTCCAGCATCTCACCAAACTGGTCTCTGTTTTACTCTGAAGGTTAATGATTGAATGGATTTTCACAAGAATCTGAGGTCACAAAGAAAAAGAAGTGCCTTCCCTTCAGCTGGCATTTAGCATAATATTAGCAAGAGTAGTACCGAAACTGGAGATGAAACTACAAATCTCAAATTGTTAGGAAACTGTAGTGCACTCAGGTCCCTGTTCAGCCAAAGAAGTTAAGTGCATGCATATTTGTTGAACGGACAGAACAGCAGGTTAATGGAAATCATCTCACAGAACCATAGGATGGTTGGGTTGGAAGGGACCTTACGGCTCCGCCAGCCCCACTCCTGGCATCGGCCGGCTGCCACCCCCTGGATCAGGCTGGCCAGGGCCCACCCAGCCTGGCCTTGAGCACCCCAGGGATGGGGCAGCCACAGCTGCCCTGGGCAGCCTGGGCCAGGGCCTCACTGCCTCTGAGCAAGATGTGTAACTGACATTAACGTAACTGCCTAACAGGTTAAGCATGGGCCTGTCCCATCCCGATGGGTACCTGTCTCCGCCACTCGTGTGTGCCACAGCAAGGAGACCGCTGGTGGCGTTTTCCAGGGTATCGGTGATATCTCGAATGATGAGACCTGTACCATTGCCATCCTCATCATCTGAATTACGTTCAGAAAAAGCCATCTGCAGGATACATCAAACAGAATGAATAAAAAAAAAAACGTAAGACTCTTTGCTTGTGCTTAATCTCCTTTTTTCTTGCAGCTCCTATTTCCCATTCAGCGTTCATCTATGCCAAGCTGTACTGATTTGCACAACTTTGCAGACAGGGCAACGCTTCAAATCAGTCAGTTTCAAAATAAAGTGCATTTGATTCTAACATTAGGACACTAACACTTGTATGGAAGACTTCAAGACCACTACACAGCATCCTGTCCAACCCAGTCTCTCTTTCCCTGCAAAGACTTACAGCCTGGCCACTCTCCACCGGTATGCAAACATACTGGCGGCTGTATTTGGAAGGTGAAGCACCTGCAGTATCCGTTAGAGACCTGAAACAAAGTATGGTGTTAGTGTATACTTCGGCAGTAAACAGCTGTAGTAACAGCAAGAAGGACTATTCATCCACATCTAAAACTAATCTTCAGAAATTGTGTTGAACAAACGTACTGCAGACAGATTACATTCCAAGTACACTTTTTGTTTTGTAGTAAATCAGTAACACTGACACTTTTAAAAGAGTTACCATTCCTGGCAACTGCTTCCTTCAAAATTTAAAATGCATAGAATTTTGTCCACTGATTCTGTTTTTCAGTTTTAAAGAAAGAATTCATGCTTTTCCCAACTTCCATCAGTTTTCTCAGATTTAATGCATGTGATAAAAATATTCCTTATGCACCCTAAGAAAAGCATCTTGCTTCTAGAAGTTACCTCCATAACGCACACCCGAGACTAGCTTGTGATCTATCCAGTAATTACCTTTTCCTTTTGACTCCAACAATGTAATTGCCTCGCATCAAACTTAGTATAAATTGAAGAATCTAAAAAGGAAAAACAAAAAGCTAAAACCAAGCAATCAGCTTAGCAATCTGAGTATTAAATTATTAACTCAAACTTCACTGCTGTGACTGAAATTAACAGGTAAATTAGATATCCATTTGTTCCCTTATCTTAAAAAGCAAAATGATAGTTACAAAAGGCATTGAAAAACCATCACGCTTGGACAGATTTTTTTTAAACATGTAATTTTAACATCGGGTCACTGCAGAGGATTCCAGACCAGAAGGAGCTGAGGGATAAACCAGAGAAAATCTGATCCGCTGCAGCAACTCCTATAGGCTCTATAGGCACTAGGTTCCAGCCTGACTTCCTGAATGGCCTCAGGCTGATCTTTCATAGACTTCATTCCGTGTGCCCGCAGCCTCCTGCTTTAGGCTCCTGTCACCATGCGCTGACCCCAGCCCCAGATTTACCCCAGGTTAACTGGATTTAATGGTTTCTCTCCAAAGGAGACTCACTGACATTTCAAGCACATTGCAACCCGTCTCACTAAGATTTTCCTTAGTGTTTTGCTTGCGGCTCTTCGCTGCGCTCAGGAACGGTGACCATTTTCATTGTGCTGTATTCATCTAGCCTGTTCTGCTTGTGTAGAATGACAAATGGCACAGAGCTAGGATGCCATCAGGTATCACAGAGGCAGGAATAAGGACGGTAGCACTGAAGATGCTGCAACGGTACCTTAGACAGCAGCTTCTGTTGTTGACTGTGCTTCTGCCTTAGGGCTGCCACTTCTTTCCACAGGGCCTTATTTTCCCTGCAATGCAGAATAAACCAAAAGAAAGAGGATGAAGAGAGTTTACTTTATATGATTTAGTTTCACTGTTTTCAAACTTTCACAGTGCCTTGCAGGACCAATGGCAACATTCTTTCAGTGGATAACTAACAATGGGTTAATCAGACCCACTAATATCACTATCTATCACCTATACCACCACTAATACCACTAATACAACTCTGGGTTAAACCAGCTCCATTTCCCACTCACTAATAAGCACATTCTCGTCTTCCGCTGCTTCGTCAATAACCTTGATCTGAGGTACTCCTTCCTTCAAAGCCCCCAGATCTTACAATAAAGACACCGACTTGGAAACAGGCTAAGTACAACACAGACAATCTCAGAAGGGTTTGTTTGTCTTTTAATTCTTTGAAACAAGCAGGGAGTGCAGTGAAGGCATCTCCTGACACCCACCTGCATGCCAATGATCTGAGTGCATTCCCATTGCCCATACAAAAAGCATACGAGGAAACAGAGGTGAGGACACACAAAGCCCATTTCCAAGCAGGAAGAAAACCAAACACTAATTCCCCCTAGTTGCACATAGCCCCGTTTTGTGTTTAGAACAGGAAATGCTTTGATCTCCTTACAACACTGCTATAGAGAGTGGCAACCAAGATGAAAACTCAAGACAGCCAAGAAACTCCCAGTTTGAATCTCTGGTCTGTTACTGAATTATAAAAACAAACAAGATTCAGAATGCTGTGTAGCATGGAATGAGGATTCTTTGAAAAAATAACGCCTCACCTGTTTCCAGTTCAATTGAAACACATACTTAAAGTCAGGCCCTGTTAGATAAAAACCCTACTCAAGGCCTAAGTGCTTCCAGAGCAGACAGCGTACCTCTTCATGTTAGCCAGTCTGACATCCATGTTGTTCTGCTGCTCCCTCATTTCCTGGACTTCAGAGAGTACTTTGTGTAAATCCTCTGCGCAGACCTTGAGGTCTTCAGTTCTTACTGCAGATACCTACAAGAGGATCAAGTTGTACGTGCTTTAGTAAGAACAGTGCCTTCTGCACGCCCTTCCAAGTGCACATGGTGGTTAGGCTGCAGAACGGGTATAAACGCCATTAAAAGATTAGGTAAGATTATTTAACTCTCATTTATCACAAAATCCATAATTGCTATAGATGACAGCCCTGGGACAGACTGAACTGTATGAAAAAAAGCATGTGAACGAGAACATGAGACTAGCACCATGGCAATGCAAGCTGCAGTCCCTACCACTGGTTGGCAACGGCCTTCCCTGCGGGGCTTCCTCTGCAGGGAAAACTTGCCCTCTAGTGTCAGCGCACAAGGCACCAGCCAAAACCAGAGCAGCTGATGGTGGAGCAAGAGGGGGCGGTCACATTGCTTTCAAGCATGGGTAAATCTGCCCGCACAGGAAGAGCAAATTTCCATTAAGTGAAAAATACAGGACTCTAATTACATGACTCCGACCTGACCGGAAGATTTGTCCCACACCAGGCGGATCAGGTTCCTGTACTTCTGCTTCATCTATTGCCTCTCCACTCAACGACATTCCAAGACCATGGAGACTTGTCTCCAGAAAGTCAGAGTCCAAACTGCCTTTCTACCCACAGCTACATTTCTAAGATGATGGTGGAAGAGTTATCAGACAGCAGAAAGCTCAGTTTCTCCTCCCCACACTTCCATACTGAAAATATTCCAGCTCCTTCGGTAGCTCTCTCTGTGTTGGTGGCATTGATGGCCTACACATGGTTCAGGGCTTTGAAGATAACTGGTCTCATCACACAGATGAATGACATGCACAGGCTTTGTAGGCACAGTTTTAAAAATCATTTAGCCAAATACTGGCCATAATCAAAGCAAAGGAAGTTGTACCAGATAACCAACAGACGTCCCTTCCAGCCTATCAGCATGTGATTATATTGCTTATTATTCTGTTAAAATCCAAGAGGGAGGTGGAAGCATCCGAGATTAGCCTGCTGAAATGACAGATAGTTTCCATGCATGTTGGCTCCCAGATTCTCACCCCTCCATGTAAAAAAAAAAAAAAAAAAAAAAAAAAAAAAGAAAAAAAAAAGTGGAATTAGCTGGTCAGAAATCGGCCTGCAAGGCTGTGAAGTAACACTGCAGCACTTCACAAGGAAGTGAAACACAAATATTACACTACCATTCCACAGAAATAACTGTCTTCTTACCATAAGTCGGCATGGACTGAACACCTGACAGCTCTTGGTCTGTATTTCCATATGCTTTGCTATTTGCTGCAGATAGTATCACATGCTGATACACTTTGAGCACCCCAAATGAAATTCATGCCTATCTGATTCCTCCTTAGCACACCACCTCGCCACGGGGCAGACAGCCAGGCGATGCAAACAGCAGGCGGAAAGTTCAAATACAGCCTGCCTGCCTCCAGTAGGAGCCAGCAAACGAAAACATTCCAGCAAGCAGAGGAACAGCTTTCTTCCAAGTCTGTAACTGTTTCATGAGGGTGTCTTGAGCGAGGGGCGTCAGCAGAGATCCTGGACCTAACAGTGAAATTGAGCAAACAAAGGAAGCCCTGCATTCAGACTTGAGGCTTGGGATCCAGTTTACAGCACGTACCGAAATACGTCTCCACTGAGACAGTACAGAGCGAGAAAGGCCAGTGGGCATCTCATCCATGGCAAAAATGACATTTCCTGTGCAGCAAAGGCCATGTTTCACCAGCATATTGAATTGCCTTATTTGAATGTCTTTGGCACTAACTAGAGCTTTTGTCTTTCCATCTAGAACACTCCACCCGGTGCAACACCCATGGGATACATAGTACCCTATGTGACGTCAGCAGCTGACTGTCCCAACACAACCAGAAAGCAAGGTATGCAAGCTAAGACAAGTCAGCAGCTACAGCATCTGCAAAGAGCACGGGCCTGTGCCAGAGAAGCAACTGTGCAAGTCTGATCAGCTGTGATTCTGAGCAGACAGCTCGGGGAAGGATCAATGGAAACACAACTGTGACTCTCCAGCTAATCCTCAAGCCTGTTCTTTTATTAACTTGGGCAGCGTAGCTACCACATTGCGACGTTCTACTGAAAAACTCTGAAGTTCCAATGTCAACGTGATGTATCAGGACTGTGTCTTTCTCTGGCGGCCAGGACATTATGGGCTGTAACATGCTAGTAGAGGATAAATATCTATGCAGAAACAGGTCAGACAAGACCTGAACGTACAAAAGAAAACTGGAAAGTGGCAAAAAAAGACGTAGCTTATTGGTAACATGGTGTTGGAGGAAAAACATAATTTATACAAGCTTGTCCAAATGAACTGATTAATCCTGTCTGTGCTGTAGCCCTTGCTAATTTTCAATGACCATCAAATGTGACTGTATTTCCTTTTACCTCTTTCAATCTGTGACTCTTTCCAACCCTGCTATGCTGGCAGAATTGAAGACCACGCTAAGCTGTGAACGTGTATATGAACTCTGTTTGACGGCTATGGATCAGAAAATCCCAGAGTGGCTGGGGCTGGAAGGGACCTCTAGAGGTCATCTTGTCAAAGCCACCTGCTCTGGCAGGGCCAGCTAGAGCCAGCTGCCCAGGACCTTGTCTGGCCTTTGAACATCCATGGATGATGACTCCACATCATGTCTAGGCAGCCTGTCCCACCACCCAGTCACGCTCACAGAGTATTCCATGGTGTTCAGGCAGAAGTTCGCATGTTCCCCTTTGCGTCCAGTGCCTCTTGTTCCGTCTCTGGGCACCACTGGAAAGAGCTTGGCTCTGTCCCTTTTGCACCCTCCCTTCAGGGATCTGTACACATTGCTAAGATCCCCGAGCCTCCTCCTCTCCAGGCCGAATATTCCAGCTCTCTCAGCCTTTCATGATGGGAGATATGTTTGAGGCCCTTAGCCATTTTCATGGCCCTTTGCTCTGTTATGTCCACGTACTGAGGACAGCAGAACTGGACAGACCACTCTGGTGTTGCATCCACAATACACCCCTGGTGCGGCCTCACCAGTGCTGAGGAGAGGAGCAGGATCACATCCCTCCATCTGCTGGCAATGCCTAAAGCAGCCCAGGATATCGTCAGCCTCCTCCACTGCAAGAGCACATTGCTGGCTCATGTTCAGCTTGGTGTCCTTCTACATAAAGCTGCTTTCCAGACGGGTGGCCCCAGCATGTCCTGGTGCATGGGGTTGTTTCTCCTCAGGTACAGGACTCTGTGCTTACCCCTGCTGAACTTCCTGAGGCTCCTGCCAGCCCATTTCTCCAGCTGTCCAGGTCCCTCCGGATGCCAGCACAGCCCTCTGGCATACCAGCCTCTCCTTCCAGTTTTGCATCACCTGCAAGCTTGCTGAGGGTACACTCTGCCACCTCATCTATGCCATTAATGAAGCTGCTGAACACGACTGGACCCAGTACTGACCCTTGGGGTACACCACTAGTTACTGGCCTACAGCTAGAGTACTGATGTGCCACTGATAAAAGCCAGAGTCGTACACCCGTGCCTTGCTGAACAAAGGCAGGGTGTGTTTTGTCTCAGAGCTGAGACGAGAAGGGCAAGCCAGGCATTAGCGTGGCATCCAGGAAGGAGCTGCAATGGTTTGCCAATGTACGGCCTTGGTTCTCCTGGAATTTGTTGGCTGTGAAGTGTCTGAAACCCCTAGGCATGCTCTAGATAAGCTGCTTTTCACAACAAAAGTAGTGAAGGAAATGAATGCTTAGACTGTACCTTGCGTTTGATGTTTTCCAATAAATGTGCCTTCCCTTGCTTGAAGAAAGGGTGCTGGAACTCAATGACTGAGCTTTTCTCTACTGTAATCATGCCATTCTCCAGAGCAACCACCTTCCTGAAACCATCTGCGGAGAGGGATTAAAAAAAGCCATTTCTTTCAATGTAAAGCTTACTGTTACAAAATGCAGCTAAAGAAAACCCCAAAGCTACTGAAATAACTCCATCTACGCAGTCACTGGGACTTGCTTTCAATGCTCAACCACCTCACCGACTCGATCATCACAGACAGGGAACACTCCCACACCACCACCCAACGATCTTGCAGGCTGTACAAGCACAGCATAGGCCTGCTAGTATCCAAAGGCAAGAGAGTGTCGTCCAAATAATTACAGAAGCTAGTCAGAAGGACTTTGTTCGGACATCTCGAATAAAGCATCTGCTTCCTCCAAAGCAATGTTTCTGCTCTGCACACTGTCTTGACTTTAGCTTACCACCTCAGCCCAGCTGTGTTGCCTGCCCACAGTGTACACACACTACATGACGGACGGTACGCGATGCCCACCAGTGGAGCACAGAAAACACAAACGGGACTTAGTCTGGCTCGATCCATCAGCGTGACTAATCCTGTTTCAACAGAGCACGGCAGGCAACGTGCACACACTCGCACACAAGAGCAGCTGACGCTTACACATGTTAAGCTGTCGTATGAAGCTGGAGATGTTGTTGTGTTTGAAGTACTTGGGGAGCAGCTCCTTAGCAAACCTCTGCTCGTCCAGAATACAGAAGTTCTCGCCATTCTAGAAAATAAGAAAAAGTAACAGTGAGAGAACAAGCACAACACTTTTAAGGTCTTGTTCTTATGTCAGAGACGGTTCCTATGACGTGGGAGGGTGAAACACAGCCAAGGGAACTGCCTGTGCGGGCACTTACAAGTATTCAGGACTGTACTAAAAAGTTTGAATTAAAAAAAAAAATGTTACATGGAACATTCCTCTTGAATAGGGCATTAAAAAAAAAAAAAAAAAACTGAAGCTTTGACTCTAAGCCAAATAAAAACCATTCTAAAGAACCACGTATCTGCTCTCTTGGTTCACAGGAAACACAAACATTGCTCAAGCGCAATGGAATCGTGCCACTAGAGGGCTTTTATCTCCCTTGATCACAATTCGGCTAGCTCCTGACAAGATTCTTCCATTGTATGCACTGTGTCACCACTAAAAATAACCCAGTAACACTACAGAGCTGCTAAAAGTTCAGACAACACGAATCGGCAGTGAAACTGGGTAACTACGGGGCAGCTTCAGATTTATCACATTCCCAAGTTCAGACTGCCTGGAACCGGTTAGGCCCTCGTGGTGCATTCGTGCTGTTCACAGGGGAACCAAAACGCTCTCTTCATCTCTGCCTTGGTAAAGGCCAGACATCTGGGAACAACGCAGAGAAAAAAACGCGCATTTAGAGACGGCACACAACGAAAATAAAACTTCCCTTCGTGCAGATGTCCGTGTGCCGCAGTAATACCCTGTGCCCGAAGGCACACGGGGCCAGAGGCCTACGCCCCTAATCTCCAGGAGATAAAATTAAAAGCGCACTGCTTCCTCAGGTGCCTCTTCTGCGGAGCGCCACCACGCTCCGCCAGCGGCGCGGTTCGCGGCTTCGCCATTCGGACGCACGGCCGGGGGCAGCGCCAGACCGCTCGGGGCTGTAGCGCTCGCCGCCTCCCAGCCGCCGGGCTGCGGGGCCG
>VXAV01001295.1:20923-72475 GCA_013399715.1 Alectura lathami
CCGCGGGCGCTCGCGGGTCTCGGAGGCTCCGGGCGCGCTTCGTGCCCGCTGCGGGCGCGGGGAAGGAGGTGGCTGCCCGCTGCCCGCTCGACCTCAGCAGCACTGCGTCTGCCCTGCTCGGCAAAGTAAGGGGGTGACACAGCGTGGTCCGCTTAATGCTTTCCCTCTTCTCCTCCTTCCTGGGCGATGGTTCTTCTCTAGTCGGATACCAGGAAGGAGCCCTGCGTTCGGCCTGATAAAATTGATCAGGTAGAATGGAGGCTGACTGGGCAGCAAATGTATTGAAATAATTCACTTACAATTCCTGTTCCATTAATTTTTCTGTAAAATACCAAGGCTCAGGAATGATCAGAACACAAAGTTTTGGTTCTTAAGTCATATTTCATCAAAAAATGAACTTTGGTTAGAAGTTACTGACCTCTGGAATGCAGGAAGTTCCATATCAACGTGAGGAAAAACTTCTTTGAGGCTGACAGAGCCCTGGCACCCGCTGCCCGGGGAGGTGGTGGGAGCTCCTCCTCGGGAGAGGTCCAGCCCTGCCTGGTGCTGCCTGGGCAGCCTGCTCTGGGGGGCTGCTGTGGGCTGGAGGGGGACTGGGGAGCTCCGGACGACCCTGCTAGCTCCCGTGGTTCTGGGATTCTTTCACCCTCTGCTGGCAGAGTAACTGGGTGGTGGCTGGTCACTGTGGAGAGAAGGCGAGGACAGAACCAGTCCCGCCTGCGGAATGTCCCCGGGGAGCTGGGCTGCCCCTGGAGCTGTGGCGGGGGTCGGGCTGCGGGGAGCCCAGGCGGGGCTCTTGTGAGGCCGCGGGGGTGCAGGCTGTGCCCCCGCCGCGGAGGGGTTGACCCCGGGTGGTTTTTCCTTCCCTTTTTAGCTCGATGCAGGAGCAATTCACGTGGCATTCAGGCTGCCAGGACTGCTGGTCCAGGCCGAGTTATCAGATGAACATGCTTGTGTAAAGCGGTGAGCAGGGCCTCTGCACAGAAACCACAGGCTGACGCAGTAGGGGTTTGGGAGGAGACGGTTTTCTCAGGAGTCGGTGTTCATGATTGATATCAAGGCTAAGCTTTGCCCTTTCTAAGATCTGACCTTGCCAGCAAGGCCATTACTGTGAGGGACAGTAAAGATTAGCCCCAGCCGCCCGGCTGCGCCCGGCCCGGCCTGTGGTGCCGCCTCTGGTGCTGAGGCAGTGCCAGGCCTCGAGCCGCGAGAGGGCTGAGGACCGGTGCCACGCCAGCCGAAGCCTTCCCGAGTAGCTGCCTTTTCTGCAAATAAACCTGGAACCCATGTTATTACCAAAGACAGGGGAGGATAAATAATGACAAAACCTGATCTGTGTTTGCGATGGTGTTATGTGGCCATCCCTTTCTTTTTGATGAAGACTGATTATGTTAAATATCCTCAATAGATGTCATTTTTCTTATATTTGCATTTCCCATTTCTTTCTGCTGAACTTTCTCAAAGTTGCTTGTATGCATATCCAGAGCTGGACGTATATTTAAATGTCGGTTTATGGGGTGCATCCAGCTGTGCTAGTTGTCTCACTGGATGAGATCTTTCTTCAGCATTTTCATGTGGGTTTGTATTTTGTTTGTCATTCACTTTATTCCTGACCTTTTTTATATTTTTGGTGTAATTCTTCACTCCCATATTACATCTGTTTCTCCTTCATACAGGTCGTTCTCCAACAAGGTAAAATTTTGCGTATACTGGTTTGATTTCAGATACTTTCTGCAACTTGCCTTGGATCTCTCTTCAGAGTGTTTCTTATGCTTACTCTCACCAAGCTTGGTGTCAATTTGAGGTTTTATGAGTAAGCGCCTTACTTCATGATCTAGATCATGTGGAAAATAATTAATGAACAAGACTAAGAGAAAAGCCTTGTGCAGCCCACTCCAGATGGACTCCCTGGATTACAGGGAACCATTCTTTAAGAGGAACATTGAAAAAAGTTAAATTTTGGAGTACTTCCTGGTGACTAAATCATACTTCTCAGGTGGCTTAGTAGAGCAGAGGGATCTTGGCAATAGCTAACAGTGAAGTTACTTTCTCAGGATTATTTTCCTTTGCCTTGTGTGTTGTGCCGTAAGATGATTTGGAGCATCGCTGTCCGTGGAAAAACGGTCATTTGAAATCCTGGTGCCTGAGGCACGCTCTACTCAGGACCTCTGAGCCTGAAGAAGATGGTCACGCAGCACAGATATTTATGGGTGCCTTTTCTGCTAACAGCACTGTTTACCTCATCTGCTGAGTGAGAATACCAAATTAGCAGCATTTCTTAGACTCTATGAAACAAAATGTTTAGGAGAGCTACAGAGAAGTTAAACCATTGAGAGAAGCATGGTTTGCAGTTGCATACTGATTGGCAAGGCATAATCTCTGTCCACCTCTTGCGTTATGGGGATGATTTCCTTCTTTTCTCAGACCTAATGGGTGTTTTAATAACGATGCTGACAGGACTTCTACCGGACTTCTTCACACCCTGTCAGTGTCCAGTACCTTCAAACCAACTTATTTAGGATAAAGTTATGTGGTCATATTCTGCTTCTGTTTCCTTATTTTTTTTTTTGTTTGTTTTCTCTCATATAGGCTTATACTCCAAAAGAGCATTCAGCTCGGGCCACAATGCACTTGTTCTGGTTTTTGCTGCTTTGCATCCATCTGCCATTACCTGTGTTTGCTGGAGGCATCACCCGAGTCTATTACCTGGGGATCCGTGAAGTGGACTGGAACTATGCTCCAACAGGAAAGGACGTGTTCAGCAATCGAAGCATTGCAAGTAGCCTGTATGTTTAGTTCTGTAAGAGCTGAGTCTTGTGCTAGCTTAAAACTTTCTGAGTAATTCTGTGCAAGTATTCTGGGACATCTAAGCAAGCAAGAGACAGGATCAGGTGTCTGCTCTTTATGAGCTTAATGGTTAACTTCTTTTATTGTACGGACATAGCAACTGTTCCCCCGGCAAAATGAATGGTCAATTTAATGGAGCATCCAGTGACTAATGCCTGGTACGCTAGAGGGAAGTACAAACACTCCATAACAGAACAGATTGTGCAACACTCTGCCTTGAGGTTTAATTTTTCCTAGTTCCAGCTGGTGATCAGTATGCATGTCCTGAAGCATGATGACTTTCCACCTTGATGTAAATGACTTAATGGAGCTGGTCTGGTTTTGTGCAAATGAGATTTCAAGCCTTGGACGTGATGGGACTTCCTGAGTGAAACCTTAGGGGCTGTTTGAAAAATGTTTTGTTTTTGTGGGAGAAGTAAATCTGGAAACGGCAATAATTACTTTGGCTCGCTACAAAAACAGTTTTCATGGTTTTCAGAATACCTAACCTTTTTATTTCTTCATAGCTTTCCACAGATTTGTAAAGGCATTTGTTTTATTCCTTTTTCTATGACAAACTGTATTTGTTGACCTGCTCTGTCATTTACCCTCACACCATAATAAATAACACCCAGGAGTTTCTACATCCATCAGAAACAACACAGCAGGAGTAGGAGGGGTTCAGAGGAAAAATAAGGGCTGTCAATTTAGCATGAGAAAGTCTCCTTTTTCTGGAGATGCTGAGCAGACTGAGTTGTTCACAGAAAAGGAAATTCCCTGGCATTCAGCCTAAATAAAGGTGATAATGGTGTTTTCACTGATTCCTGTAGTAATAACATGCAGTGGTTTTTGTTTGCTTTCTCTTAGAAGTGAAGGGGGAAGAAAAGAACTAAAATGTTAAATTATCTTAAAACTGTCACTGCAAACAAGTAGCTAATGGGACTTATTTGTGCAATGATTGCAGAAATGAGAATGCTGTCAGTAAGAAGATGGATGTTGATGTGAATGGTAGAATGATAAAATGGTTGAATTTCTTGGTTTGGCAGAAATGTGGAGAAAGACTCATGCACAGAAAGCATGTGTTACCCATACACTCTGATATTGGTTGCAGGGATGACCTCACAAACATGAGCTTTAGGATGTGTAGCTAGAACCTAGCCCCTCAATTCTGAGGCAGTGTTTACTCTTTTGGCCTCCACTGTTCCTCTTCTGGAGATGTGTTGAGTCTGCCCCTATTTCAGGACAATGAGTGTTGCTGCAGAGTGCCTGATGCTAAGGGGAGTGGGGGCAAGTAACCTGGGCTGTCACCTTGGCCTGTCCCACTCGTGACTGGGCCATGGCTCACCTCTTTATCTACTAAGAAATAAAGCCATAAAGAACAAATAGATTCATGTAGCTGTATGATGCGGCTGGTTATGTGCTGAGTGTATACCTGCCTGGCGTGTCTGTCATTCTGCAAGTAACTAAACCTGAGTAGGAAAGCATCTTTCCAATTGCAGATTTTGGCAAGAGAGCTCAGGAGATGGTTTTTCTCCTCATCCTGTGAGCCAGCAGCAAACCCCACAAAGGCATGGAGATGAGTTTCCAAAAGATCGATGAAGGCTGAAGCAGGGGAGGGAGGGGCTCCCAGGCTCTTCCCCATGTCCCTTGCCAGAGAAGCACCATCTTTCTCAGCCTGTTTGCATAGTTCAGGGGTGCACTTTGTGTCCTTTCATGACACGCTCAGGATGAGGCCATGGCTGTGTATCCACAGGGGTTTGGCATCTAAGTGTGCTTGTGGCTCTGTTTCCAGGCTTGCTGAGCTGTCAGCTGCCTGGTGTCCTCTGCTGTGTGCTCAGAAGCAGACACGTCTGTTGGCCAGTGCTGCTCATTTTGTGTTACACCTCACAGCAGTCAGAGGTCGAAGAGGAAGTCTGCTGCTGGCTTAGGGTGTGTTAGGGTAGAGCTTGGGAGGTTTGTGAGGCTGAAAGCTTTTGGGCTTACCCAAGAAAGCTGCATGTCATTGCCATTCTCCTGTGTTATAGACCAGCCCTTCTGTGTAACGTGTGACTCACGATGCCTTTCCCTTTTCTGAACAGCAAGGCCTCAACGTTCCTCCAGCCTGGGAAAGACAGGATAGGAAGCACATACAAGAAATCTGTCTATAAGCAATACACAGACTCCACCTATGCCACTGAGATTCTCAAGCCCGAATGGCAGGGTTTCCTTGGGCCTGTCATGCGAGCAGAAGTGGGGGATACCATTAAAGTACACCTGAAAAACTTTGCTAGTCGGCCATATACGATCCATCCTCACGGTGTCTTCTACGAAAAGGACTCTGAAGGTAAATGAACCACTGCCATAATGGAAACAGATTTTTCTGCCTGGGAGCTGAGGAGTATGCGCTGAGGAGAAATGTCTGTAAAGAAACCACAGACTTAGTTAGCCCAAAGCTATGTTGCTGGGAAGCAACTGCACTTTTGTCTTTACTAATCCAACATTGTGACTTCACTTAGCCTCATGGATCTGGGGCCAGTATTTCTGACCTGGGCATTATGGTACGCAGTCCAGGTTTCTTGTTTTTCTTAGAACCTCTAAAACTCGCTAGTGCGAGAGTGGCATGGAAGGAGAAGCATTATATTTGTAATTTAAAGTGCTTCAGTATGAGCCAGGAGTGTGATAAGCTCCAGAGAGTTCACAAGAATGAAGTAGGAGACCAAAGAGCTGCTATTTCAAGCAACCCTGGAGACTGTAGTGAGAGTGACTGTGGCACATGGCGCCGGGGAATGCAAAGTAGCAGCAGGCAGAATGGGAACAACCTTCGTGACTCTGCTGACCTGTTTGTTGGGCATGTTGCCTTACAACAGTTCTGTGCCTTAGTTTCTCTTTGAGAGAGTGATGATTAAATGCTATTTCAACCTTGGGATGCTGAGTCTTGCTTTGGAAGTTGCTCCCCAATTATATATATGCAGCTGTCTGAGAGTGAAAGGCTCTGTGTGAGGCTACGTGTATGGGCATCTCTGATCTTCTGGAACGGATGTTGATTGCTCAATTGTTCTAGGATCCCTGTATCCTGATATGTCCCCCCAGGATCAGAAGAAGGATGATGCTGTCTTCCCAGGAGAGAGTTACACCTATACTTGGACTGTCCCTGAAGATCACAGCCCAACTGCTGATGACCCAAACTGCTTGACCTGGATCTACCACTCTCATGTTGATGCACCAAAGGACATTGCATCTGGGTTAATTGGGCCGTTACTTGTATGCAAAGAAGGTAAGAAGGGAAAGCAGCTGAGGGCTGCAGTTTCAGATTGTGAAGATTTTGTGGTGACTTGAATAAGGGCAGGATGAGAGGATACTCCAGTGGGCTGCTCCTAACTTTGTGAGAAAGTATAACATGACTGGAGATGAGAGTATGTGTGTTCTGGTTGGGTTCCGATCATTACATTGCCTTCATCCTGTCCTGGCCAGGCAGATGAGTTTGTAGGTTTCTTGACCTGAGAGGGCTATTTAAATCCATGTTAGGAATCTTTCATGAGACCTAGTTTGTGTATTAGAAAATAGAGATGCTGTTTAATTCCAGCAAAAGTGAGAGCAGTGAAGAGAGTTGCAGCTCTAGCTCTGCATGGCTAAACTGTTTGGGACTGAGTAACACGCTAGCAGGAGTGTGTTAGAAATGCGTGAGGTTGCTAGAACTCTGCAATGAGCTGTGCTAGAGTGGTGGGGAAAGCATCTGTCTCTAATTTGTGTGATTAGCTACTCTTCTGTTGGTGTTTTCAACCTTTAAAACTGATGTTTGCATTTCTGCTTGGATGGGTATTGAGTCCTCTTTTCTTTCATTCTAGGGGTACTGACCGGCACTTCTCAAAGACGCCAGGATGTGGATGTTGATTTCTTTCTGATGTTCAGTGTGGTGGATGAGAACCTAAGCTGGTACCTGGATGAGAACATTGCGTCATTCTGCACAGATCCAGGCTCTGTAGACAAGGAAGATGAGGAATTCCAAGAGAGCAACAAAATGCATGGTCAGTGTCACTTTTGTAGAGCCACTGACTTTGTCCAGATGCTCTGTGGGTGTCGTGTTCTGATATCTTGAATTGTTGTATGCCAGGCTGTGGGCAGAGAGCTAAAGGGTGTGCTAGAAAGCTCTTGATCTTGTGCTAAACAAACAATGTCACAGGAACAGTGCAGCAGCTCCAGGAAAAAAAGTGTTATTTTCATTTAATCTTTGGCTTGAGTGAGCCTTTAATTGTTTGGAGACTTGGAATATGGTGCATGTTAGAAAATGGGTTGTCAAGCTGAGATCTCCAGAATAAGAAGAGGAGGACTGGGTTCTGGCCAGGTCCCTCCTCCAAACATGACTGTACTGTGACCTGCAGGCAGAAGCTCTGAAGGCCTTTTTTCTTAATCTCTAATTTTGACTGGCTTGCTTTTTCAGCTATCAATGGTTATGTGTTTGGGAATCTCCCTGCACTGACGATGTGTGCTGGGGATCACATTGCATGGCACCTCTTTGGTATGGGCAACGAAATTGATGTTCATACAGCTTACTTCCATGGAGAAACGCTTAGAATTCGAGGCCATAGGACAGATGTGGCCAGCCTCTTCCCAGCCACTTTTGTTACAGCAGACATGATCCCAGGTAACCCTGGGAGATGGCTACTGAGCTGTCAGCTCAATGATCACATACAAGGTAAGACAGCAGCTAGGATCTGTTCTGTTCTCTTGTGGCTTCCCTTTCCTTTCTCCCAGTGTGGTCTTATGATGTACAGTGTGGCAGGGGACAGTGCCTTGGGCAGCATTCCCACTGGAAATGTCTATAGTTGCATGGGTCATTCCTTGCCCTGTATAAACTGGGTAGGACTGCTATTAATGTGTAGGCCAAACTTACTAGGGATGACTTAGACCACAGTAGGATGTTCCACATGAGTCACTGGTAAACATGAAGTTTGACACAGCTGAAAGCTAAGATGAGGTAGTGCCCTAAGCACGCCAGTCCCTGTAAGAGGTCCTGGCATGGCACATCTGAGGATAGAAAGCTTTGTTTGCTGTCTGTCCATACTCCTGTAGCATGCAGTGTTTAAAGGCAAGGAGTTCTGCTCACCAGCAGAAGAAAACTCTTTTCTGTGGGAACAGCCCAATCACCTTTGACTAGCCAAGTACCTGTTGGGAGTGTCCCATTTGTGGTGGGAAGGTGGGACTGGTTGCTGGCTGACAGCCATTAAGCCTGTGTGTCCTCCACTGTGTCTTGGGCAGCTGGGATGGAGGCACTCTACGAAGTCCGTCCCTGTTCTCGGCGAGCTCCGGAGCCCGCCCTGGAGGGGAAAATTCGGAAATACTACATAGCTGCAAAGGAAGTGCAGTGGGACTATGGGCCTTCAGGACGTGACCAAAGCAGTGGGAAACAGCTGAGTGAGGCAGGCAGGTAAGCAAGAGGCTGATGGTCTTGGAGCAGTGTTTGGGGGCCTCTGATCTGTGGGAGGGAGGCTGCTGAAGAAAATGTGGGATTTGTTTCTTAGCAAACTGCATGCCTGTAATTCGTGTGGACTGGCCCACCTAGAAGTGTTGACTGCTGCAGCTGGGCTGTACCAGAAGCAGCACTAGGTATCCCAGGGGACTGTACGTGGAAGTGTGCTGCTGTGTTTTACAGCCTTACCCACAGACTCCAAGAGTCCCAGTTTATACAGAATGTGAGTTGCTGCTTTTGTCGCTGGGCTTTGTCACTTTTTGTTGTGCCTGACCTAGGAAGATATCCAGAGATCCAATGAGCTATTAAGCAAGCACATCTTGTGGCAGACACAGGGTGGCAGAGCTAGCCTGCAGATATGCTTCAGTGTAGCCTTGCTGCAGCAAGCGATTTACAGGAAGTCAAATGTAGTGTGACCTCCGTGACATCCTTCTGTCCCGTATGTCGGATGGCTGTGATAGCAGTTGGTGAGTGGTTTCCCTTCCAGACTCTGGCAAGCTGAAACAAAGCCCTGTCTCACTCTCCATTCCCTTCTCTGGGAAGCTGGACAGCAGGGAAGTAGAAGTGCAGAGAGGTTAATGATTTACCCAAAGCCATGCAGCACGTCTTCCGGACCTTAGAGCTAAAAGCTACTTAGACCTGTGACTTGTCCTTGTAACCTCCCATGCAGGAGAGGCAGCTTGGTTACAACTGTGTGTTGGAGAGGGTGGTGGCAGAAGAAAAACTGTGTGTTTTCAGTTATGATTGTAGCTGCCCCCAGGCTGTGTCCTGTCTTCCCACTTACTGCACTGCTCTCATCTGCGTATCTTGTCCAGATGCTGTTCAGACCTGTGCCATTAAACCTGGCAGTGTCAGCTGGGAGAGGGCCCTGTGCCAGCAATGCTTCCTGAGCATGGCTGACAGATGAGCGTGGAGGGTGGAAATGCTTCACAGAGGTGCTATACTTATTCCAAACCAGAGGTGCTGCCCTTGTCTGGAAAGGTGTTCAATGTGGAGATACTGCTGGCATTGCTAGAGGGATGTCTTGAGTGGGCATTCTTAGGGGGTTGTGGGAAGGAAGCAGGAGAAAAGGACTGGTTTTCATAAAAATCACACTTTTTTTTTTTTTTTTTTTTTTGCATTTAGCCCTGCTGAGCAGTTTTTCAAGCGTAGCCTCTACCGAATTGGGGGAATCTATTGGAAGGCAAAATACGTGGAATATACTGATGAAAGCTTCCGTGAGGAAAAGCAGCAGTTGGAAGAAGAGAAACACCTTGGGATACTTGGTAGGAGTCATCCAGCAACACAAACCCTCTTTCAGCGCCGATAAGAATGATGGGCTGATGTCAGGAGCTACCTGTGCCATCATTTCTTGGTGCAGTGAGGTGGTTTACTTAAGAGCTAGTGTCCTAGGGTATCAGGTGGCATAGAGCAGAGAGAATTGCCTTTCTGCCAGGGTGGTCTTCAGAGGTCAGTAGTAAGGGCTGGGGAATGCATTACAGTGTTTGTGATACTGTGGTGTTTGTAACCAAACAGGTCACAGTGCTAGCTCAGGGTTTTATGTTTTTGGCTGAGTATTGTTAAGGTGTGGTACAAATCCCACTCATACAGAAAGCTTCCTCTTCCACTTGGGTGCTTTCTGTGAAAGCCAGGTATCAGTGAGGGTGGTGAAATAAAATGAGAGGGGAAAATGGAATCTGGACAGGCAAATGAATCACCTTGTTAAGGCTGTGACATACAAGGTAGGAGCATATAGGTGTGGTCCAATTTATTGCATCAGCAGTGACTAATGACACCAGAAATCAGCAACAGCAATACTAAGAGAGGCCACAGGAAGAAGGAGCACATGGAGTAAAATACAGACATGTGAGAAGAGAAAAAGAGTAAGTATTACCAGCAACAGCCACAGTTCTACAGGAAGACAAATGACTGAGGGAAGTCTTGATTCTGACTTCATAGAGATTACAGATACATTCTTCTAAACACACTGATAGGATTAATCAGTGAAAATTGTGGTCAGATAAACAAGCAACATCCATGGGGGGAGTTGCATTAGCTCATTCTACTGGCCCCCCGTCCACCTCTGTTCCTTATTTGTTCCCATCAGCCCTGGATGACAGATGGACTTGCCTTGTTTGGTTCACCTGGTTGTCCTGGGGTTTGCTCTGTTGCTGACATGCTCTCTGCTGTTTGTAGGTCCTGTAATAAAAGCTGAAGTTGGTGACACCATCCTGGTAACATTTGCCAACAAAGCCTCCTGGCCATTCAGCATCCAGCCTCACGGAGTGTCCTATGGGAAGGCATGGGAAGGAATGCAGTACAACGATGGTTTGTACCTCGCTGTTTACATTGATTCAATGCTAACTCTGGTGGTGAAGCTCCACTGCCTGTGCCCCCTCTATGCTGGGAAGTTCCTGCAGCCAGGAAGGGCTGCATGTGCTCAGGAGCTGGTTGGAAGCCTGTGTAAGGAAGGAGTGAAGGAGTCTTTCTGCTGAGCTTGTGCCCAAGGAGGGTGCCTGAGGCAGTTCCAGAGGTGCTATTTTTCAGATAAAAATGGTAAACCAAATCTCAGATTGTTTCTAGCTGTTTGAGACCTCATGCAGAGGAACATGCCCACTGCACTCCAGCTTAGATAGCCACATATTTCCAATGTCTGTTGTCCTAGCTGCAGCAGGATCCACTCTGTTATTTGCCTTCAACATGCCCACCTCTGCCTTGACACCAGAGAGGGGTTTGTGATACTGGGAGCAGCTGTGTATGTGCCTTCTGAACATGTCATACCTCAGGTGTCCAGTGTCATGAACAAAAACCCAGTGTGAATGCAGAGAGATGTGACCAGGTTTGTACGGGGGCCTTGAGAACAACCATGCTAATGTCTGTTTTAAAGGTCTGTCCCAGAACGGGGTTTCTGTTGCACCTCTGCACAACTTCACGTACCGCTGGACTGTGCCAAAGCATGCTGGGCCGACAGCTAGCGACCCTCCATGCCTGACCTGGATGTACAGCTCTGCTGTGGACCCCGTCAGAGACACCAGCTCGGGCTTGGTAGGCCCTCTGGTCATCTGCAAGCCGGGCACTTTGGATGACAACAACAGACAGGTAAAAAGGATTTTCTTGTCATGCTCTTGCCAGGTTCTTTGTTTCCCTGTAGAGAAAGGAAACATCAGCAAAACACTGGGAAACATGATGAAAACAAATGTGTGCCAGTGCGCGTCCAGGAGAGCGTAATCAAAGTCAGGAGGCAAGTTAACATCAGGGCACTTGGGTGCTGCAGTCCTGGTTGGAAAGGCTAGTGCTCTGGGCATGCAAGGACTGCCCTTGAAATGGTTTCTGGGCTTTGCTTTAGAACTCAGATGAAGTTGAACCTCAGATGTGACTTCATAGATAACTTTTGTCCTTCAGGCATGTGTAGCAGGCTGCCTGAAAATACTGTTTAGATGCATGTGAAATATTCATTGTTGTCTCAGAAACACTTGAAAGCTGTCTTCATACTTAGGGTTGTGCATGGTGTGCTTAAATGATATACTTTGATGTTTGGATGAGCCTCACTTGTTCTGCAAATTCAGCTCATTTTCAAGTTGAGCTAACTACATTAAAGCATGTGAAAATCCACTATCAGTCTGTGACTTTGACAGACAGGTGACAGTTTCCAATCTTTATGATTCTATGAAGTCTGAAAGGTGACCAGAATTTCTTGGAATTTGATTCAGAGATACTCTATTCATCGCAGTAAGTCTGGGGAAGGCAGTAAATTAACAGGGAAGTGCAAGACATAAACAGATTTCTGTTGTGAAAAACAGTAGGTGGAAGAAAAATAACTTAGTGTCATCCTACCTACCAGTGTAGGTCAGAGAGTGGCTGAAAGATCTGCAAACAGCTGCTGCTGAGCCTCTCTGGAGGAGTCTGCTTTCACTGCTGGCATGATGTAGTTAAACTAAGTTCAGAATAGATCAGTATGTTCACTAGGGCAGAAACATGAATTTTCTGAGCAGAGAGGATCATGAATTTGTAAAGACCATAGTGCCTTCACATAGTGGGAATAAAACATTTGCAGGTATGGAAAGCATGTAAACAAAACAGTGGTCTGGAAAGGGGTGACAGGGAAAAACTGCCTGGGGCAGCAATTACAGCTCCACAAGATTAGTTAGTCCTTTAATGAATGATGAATTGGGAAAGGTACACAGCCATTTCTCACACACCTATGTGCCACAGACCGGGAAATGCTTAGCCCGGTCTCCAGGGTGTTTTCCTGGTGCATCTGAGAACAGTAAACGAGCACCTGGACAGAACTGGTGATATTCTGTTAGTGGGGAAACATGCCATCCTGTGGGATGTGTTTCTTAGGAGAATTAACTTTTTAAGGCTTTAGGTTAATAATAATCATAAAAAAAAAAGTTACCAAATTCAGGCCTGTGGTAGGAGAAGGAGGGGTGGAACACAGTTGTAACCCTGCCTCATCAGCCATGTTCTGATCTCAGGTCTGATCTGGACAGGTGGTGAAACTACACAAACATAAGCATGGTGGGGGGGAGAGAGACAATGCTGTCTATTCCTGGCCTGAATTTGATCACTTTACTTATGACATATCAGGGCAAATTCATAAGTGGTGCCTGTTGTAGAACAAAAGAGAGATATGCAAAATGAATAAAGGACAGAGCCTTGGCACTCAGTGGTCTAAGTTGCAAGATAAAGGGCAAAATAATAGCCAGACAAAAACAGTTTTATCGTAAGGATAGTTATTGTGTGCATTTTGAAAATTAACAGTCATCATTGTGATTGTATCTTAGAAAGGTATCGACAAAGAATTTTACCTTCTCTTCAGTGTGTTTGATGAGAACCTCAGCTGGTATTTAAACGCAAACATAAAGTACTATTTGAGGATGGAAGAGACTTCTGTGAAGAGGGATGATGGCTTTGAGGAGTCAAACAGGATGCATGGTATGGCCTGATGTTCTGCAGGCAGCAGGAGTGAACCTGCAAAACATGACTTGGCGTTCTCCTAAAGTCTGTACTGGGAAGCTGGGGGGGCTGTGTTATACTGGGCTGACACTGAGGCTAGAGAACATGGGTGGGCTGTGGGGCAGGAAGTACAGCTGTCTCAGGAAGCCTGTGCCGAGTGTATTCGGGGCGAATTACAAGGAAGATGCTTTTCCACTGGTATGTCTGCCCTGTCTGGGTAGATGCATGGAATAAATCTCCTGGCTGATCTTTACCTATAGAGGTTTTTTTTTTTTTTTTTTTTTTTTTCCTCCTTTGCAGCCATCAATGGATTTATGTTTGGTAACTTGCCTGGGCTAGATGTGTGTGAAGGAGACAATGTGTCCTGGCATCTTCTGGGACTGGGCAGTGAAGCAGATGTACATGGAGCTGTGTTTCAGGGAAACACCCTGCAGATGAATGGGATGCGGAAAGATTCAGCCAGCCTGTTCCCCCACACATTTGCTACTGCTTTCATGCAACCTGATAACAAGGGTAAGTGTCTGCATATTTAACTCAGCATCAGGAGAAGTCTCCAGCTGTTATATTTGCTGCTATGGCTGATTAGCCAATGTGTGAACTCTTGAACAGGCTGAGCTGTGCTTTAGATCCTGTTTGGCCCTATTCATAAGCCCAAAGCTCTCTTCACATCTAATTCTGGAGAAGAATGAGAGAAACAGGGCCTATATTGTCCCAGGTTGATTCTCTAGGCTGCCACTTCCTATTAAGTATTTGTAGTAATAGCCTTGATGGACATTGCCTGTGATCCATAGAAACATGCAACTGTACTGTTCAGAATGAACAGAGCTGGCGTGGTTTGGAGAGGTTCACAATGACAGACTCTTGTCTTCCCTGTCTGGGAGATTGGCACACAATGCCACGTTTCAGTCACACCATATGATGGCCTCAGCTGTAGCTTGTCTCCTCCCCTTTAGCATTTGCAGGCTAGATCCTCTTAACCAGCAGTGGTAGCACAGTTTTGTCGCCTCACTGGTTTCTCATCTAGCTGGTGGTGGATAAGACAGCCTCCTGAGATGCGATTTGTGTGGGACTTGGTGCCATTCCTGACTGGTTTCTCCATCAACCCCTTTTAATCTCAGCCTATGGCAACCAACCTCCCTAAACAAACACCCAGATATACACAACACATACCAGTGTCAGCAACTTCACAAGCTCTGTGTGGGACACAGCTGTCTCCTGGGATCTTTACAAGTGGCTGACTTCCTTGTTCATGCTGCCTCCCTCAGGGATTTTTGAGATCTACTGCCAGACGAGCAATCACTACCAGGCTGGGATGAGGGAACACTACTCTGTCTCCAAGTGCAACAGGAGGGATCTGGCTCCTGCTCCTCCGTACAGAGTGGTGCGCACGTACTACATCGTGGCAGAGGAGGTGGAGTGGGACTACGCGCCTGACCGGAGCTGGGAGAGGGAGCGGCACAACCACTCGGCAGAGAGGTACTGCTTCTCTGGGGGAAGCTTTGGGCAAAGCTTTTCAGTATAGAATCATAGATGTTGGAAAGGACCTCTAAGGTCATCTAGTCCAACCGTCAGCCAAACACCACCATGCCCACTAAACTGTATCCCTAAATGCCATATATACACATTTCTTGAACGCCTCCAGGGAAGGAGACTCCACCACCTCCCTGGGCAGCCTGTCCCAGTGCCTGACCACTCTCTCAGAGCAGAAGTTTTTCCTAACATCCAACCTGAACCTCCCCTGGTGCAGCTTGAGGCCGCTACCTCTCGTCCTATCACTGTTACCTGGGAGAAGGGGCCGACCCCTGCCTCACAACAGCCTCCTTTGAGGGAGTTGCAGAGAGCAGTAAGGTCTCCCATGAGCCTCCTCTTCTCCAGACTAAACAGTCCCAGTTCCTTCAGCAGCTCATCACAACACTTGTGCTCCCAGGCCCTTACCATCTTTTTTTTCCCTTCTTTGGACATGCAGAGACCTCAGTGAAGTCTGTTAGACTATCCTGGCCACATGTGACATGGTGCATATGCCAAGGCATGTATACTCCTGGTGCCACTGTGCCAACCTTTGCAGCTGAAGCAGGTCTCAGAAGCCTGTCAGCTGGTGAGCCCTCCATCTCAGGTCAGCTATCTGTTCTCCATGAGCATATGAGTAACACAGCACTTGTTCTTCATTTCTCAGCTATGCTGATATATTTCTGAGCAATGAGAATGGGCTGCTTGGCTCCAAGTACAAGAAAGCAGTCTACAGGGAGTACACTGATGGGACTTTCCAGACCCCGAAGGCCAGGATAAATGGTGATGAGCACCTGGGGATACTAGGTAAGGAAATGTGCAGAGGGTACACTTTCCATTCATGCAGCAGTAAGACTTGGACTCCAGTGCTTCGGTGGCTAGGGACTGTAAGCTGAAGGCCTCCCACACACTCGGGTGTCTGCTCTATATGTGAGTGAGGAGGAATCCAGAGTGTCTCCTGTCCAGGTCTGCCAGCTTTGGAGACAGCGGGAAGGAGGGTCCTGAATACAGTGTGTGGAGTAGGGAGCTGGGGTCTCATACCTGCTTTTACTACTGGTTTTCTTCCATGCCTGAAGCAATGCATTTTTCACACCTGCATTTCTCTGACTGTGGAACAGAAATAATTGCTACCTTCTGCAGAGCAGTTTGAGAGATGTAGATGAAAATCTGTAGCTGTGGAAGAATTCCTTTTGGGGTAAAAGTATACAGGGTTTGGGAGGTGGAGAAGCTGTGTGTCTATGGAGACACAGCTCTGTTATGAACCCAGGACAGTGAGTGAGACCAGAGCAGGAAAGCTGAGGCAGTGTGCGCCTTTTGAAATAGGCTGTAGCTCTGATTTCTGGCCAAATTTGTGTCAGACCAAATTATTACCAGCTTTTGAAACCAGCAGCATGGGATGATAAAGATGTTGTGAAACTTAGTATAGCAGTATCCAGAAATTACATCCTGGATGTACTGGGCACAGTTAAAACATGTAATAACCTTAATTTCCCTCATTGTGAAACTCCTAGTCCAGTTTTAAGACTGACTTTAATTGAGACTGGCCTCCAATTCTGTCTTTGAGTGGTAAAGCTATGGTAGTGAAGAGTGAGGGGAGCGTTGTAAATATTGTAAGGGAGAGTCTCTGGGGGAAAGAGGCTCAAAAGAGGTGGAAATTATTCTTGGGAGTTATGTTGATAGTTTCTGCTGGTCTTAGAGTACATTATTGCTATTTCCAGGTCCTTTTCTGTGGGCAGAAGTGGGGGAGATTCTCAACATTGTGTTCAAGAACAGCGCTACACGACCCTACTCCATCCATGCACATGGGGTGCTGGAAAGGCAGACGGAGCAGCCACAGGTAGCAAATCCTGGTAAGTCACTGTGTTCTCCAGCCTGATTCTTGTACAAAGTTAGGAAGCTAATTTTAGCCTACAGCTAGATTGTCTCTTTAAATAGGCTTAGAGGTATTTGTTCTGTTCCAGTTCTCTATGAGAAGAAAACAATGGTCTTTGGGGTTCACAGTGTTATTTCGTGATCATCATTTATGTGGGCAGCCTGAAGGAGTTAGTATTTCTGCCTTGACTTTAGGATGGGCATAGCACATGTTTTCTGCACAGCCTTGTCCCTAGCACTGAGCATGGCCTACCTATGAGAAGGAGAAAGCTGATCACTGGTCACACCTCAGTAGCTGGCTTGGTAGCCCTGGTCTGATGGCCCATGGTGGGGAAGCCTGCCCGCCTTCTTCGTGGCCTGTGCTTTTTGTGATGTGCACAGTTAGTTGCCAGGTCACTGACTGAGATTACCAATTTATGTAATTTTTGGTCCCCTTCAGTTCTATGTTCTCAGAACAGGCTGTCTGTGCAACAAACAGACTTTCAGATCTTAAAAGGATTTGAATGAGTATCATAAACTTTAAAAGAGATGAAAGAACATCTCAAGCTTCCTTGGTACTGAAGAGGGGCAGAATTCCCTTGGTCTGGTCTAGTCATAAACATGTCAGATCAAAATGAGTTGCGCCAATTCCAGTTAGTGTACATCTCCTGTCACCCCCTGCTTTGTTTGTGAGAGGCAGCTTCCATCCCGCCTTTCAGTGCCAGTGGGTGGAAGGTGCAACATCCAACAAAATCACAATTGTATTTGCACTTTTGAGACAAGGTTGTGTTTTGTTTCACTTTGCTGTTGCCCAGCAAGTTGGTGACTTGGTTTATCACACTGCTGCTCATGGTGCTTCTCTGTCCTTCAGGTGACATAGTGACATACCAATGGGAGGTTCCTGAGAGGTCTGGTCCAGGGCCAAATGATTCAGCCTGTATCCCTTGGATCTACTACTCCATGGTGGACCCAGTAAAGGTAAAATACAAGAAGCTAGAACCAGAAAAGCATGGTTAGACCAATTTTTGTCACATCTAGAAAATGATGCGAGTTGAGTGTGTTTTAGGGATTGGCCCAGGTGAAAGGCAGAAGAACTATCTGGTGACATGTCTGGCATTCTCCTGGCAGAGGGAATCCTCCAAATCTGTTGCAATGCTTGTGATGATTTTCCTAACACAAACTTGCATGCAAGAATTCCACGTCACCTTGAAATTAACCTTCCTGCAGTTACTTGCAGTTACTGGTGGGTCCTTACCTCTGTTGGTGAGAGGGTTAATTTAGAAAGGTAGAAATAGTCCAAATTTAGGCCACATGGATAAAGTGGGGAGATCTGAGCTTTGCTAAGATCTGCTGTTGGCACTGATTTCACAGGGGAACACCCTGAATGATGCTGCAGTAAAGCATCACATTCAACCCAGAGATCATTGGCTCTTCAGTTAAAGTTGCAGATGTTTTTTAAGCCATACAGTGGAGAATATTTTGGGACCTTTTGTATTCATGACTTTTGATTTGCTTTTGGAAGAGTATGCGTAGTCTCTGTTCTTATGCTCAGCTAGGTGATTTTCACCAATGGGAGTACTTACACAGTAGCACTGTTTATTTTAAGTGAGGTAATGCAGGGAACAGCAAACACCATTGCTGAAGGACCAAGAGCTCAAACTTTTATCCTTCTTTTGGCTTAGGATATGTACAGTGGTCTGATCGGGCCACTGAAGGTCTGCCGGAAAGGGGCCCTGCAAACTGATGGCATCAGGAAGGATGTGAAGAGGGAGTTTGCGCTGCTGTTCCTGGTTTTTGATGAAAATGAGTCCTGGTACTTGGAGGAGAACGTGCAACGTTACAGTAATGGCAATCACAAGGATATTGACCTGCTGGATGAAAAATTTGTGGAAAGCAACAAAATGCATGGTAATGCCTGTTGGGCACCTGAGCACCCACTCATCGCTATCTGTGTGAAGTTGATATTGGCTCTGACCTGTAAGTGGTCAGAAAAGTCCAGAAAATAGTGTGACTACCAATTAATGCCCCTCAGCCTTTTCCTTCAACAGAGGCACAAATGTGATTGAACTCTGTTCTCAGTGTTGTAGCCCCTATGCCACACAAATCTTTGATCTGCAACAAAGGCTAATCATTGTGGCTGTTGCTCTCAGGAGAAATAGCAAGATATGGGCCACAGAGGTTATCTAATGTCTGAGTGACTCTGGACAGGAAATACTAAATATGAAAATGTCACACTGATTTCATTCTGTTCATCTCAGGACCATTGGAATATGTTCAATTTCAAATTAATTGACCAGGCTGTGTGCTGGCAATACACAGACCGGTTCTTTCAGCTGATTACAAAAAAAATTCCTACTCTAGCAGAATTAACAGGATTTTCTAAATTCACATGTTAGTTGATTTTTCTACATATTGTATCTGGCTCTACCTCTGAAGTATTTTCAGCAAAATGAGCCCCTAGGCAGCTGCAGAGATAGCACACAACTCTCTGCTGTTCCTATTATTACTACTTATTTTGTACAGGTGAAATAAACAATCTCCAAACACTAATGCCCATTGAGTTAATTGTCAGCCCAATACTATAGCTGGTAAAAGCAACATGCTGAAGTTGAATGCTTTCTTTGGGCAGAAAGTGCCTGTGACAGATCTGGGAATAAAACACTGGTGCTGCTGTCCTCAGATCATGTCTCTTTGAATCTCTTTCCCTCAGCTGTCATCTCAGTGTGGAAGTTTTCCTGTACACCATCTCATTCAACTCACTCACTGTTTTGGTTCTTTTTCTGCATCTGCAGTTAAGGCAGTATGCCTTCTTGCTGTGCTAAATGAAGTCCCACCGCGTAGCAGTTTTTCAAATGTGCAGCACATAGTGTGTACAGCCAGCAGGAGACGCACAGAACAACAGGGTTGCCTGTTGGCAGAAGTTACCTGCTTTCATTGTTCCGTAATGAAATGGTTTCAACTTATGTGTATTTACGTGTATTTCTCTAGTTGAGAGACAAGGCTGTTTTACACACTCTGACTTCTAGAAGCAGTCATCTCTGCTGGTTGGCTCCAGGTTTTCAGCAAGTAGTTTTTTTAGATTTACTTGGGGTGAGCTGCAGCATGGCTTTCGATGCAAGTTGCCTCGTACACAGCAGTTAACAGAATGAGTGAATAGTTTATCTGGAGAGAGGCTGTCAGGCTTTCTGGGAGACTGTCATATGGAAGATGTGAGATGCTGATGCACTGGTTCCTAGATGAGCTTTGAGGCTTCTAACTTGTCCTACATTTTCTTCCTCTGAGATGGTTCAGCATCTTTACCAGTTCAATAACAGCCTTTTCTGCTTTTTCCCATGTTGTGCGCTGCACAGCCATTAATGGGAGGCTCTATGCAACCTTGCCTGGGCTGACCATGTTCCAAGGAGAGTGGGTGAACTGGTACCTGCTGGGAATGGGTCAGGAGATTGATGTCCACACAGTCCACTTTCATGCTGAGACCTTCATATACAAGGTAAGCATGTCCTGCTGACAGTGAAACAGTCTGATCTCTGGTGTCACTTCTGCATGGCCCTGACTGAACTTCTTGAATGATTTCACAGCAACCCAGTTAGGAAAGGGACGTGGTTTTACCTGCCCAGATCTGACTGGCTGGCCCTCTCTGTGCTAATACATCTAGCAAACCCTTCTTGGGATTAGTTATTAGCATACTGTGTGTGCTTTCCCAGTGACAGCCTGGGAGCTGCTCTTTTGAAATCTTCTGTAGAGCTTCTCAACTGTAGTCGCACTGAAATGCTCTCCACTGAAGCTGACAGAACTCCTCATTGCTCTAGAGACGTTTCTCAAGGGATGCACAGAGCACTGCGTGCTAACAGTCTCCCTGCCCTTTGACAGAATGGCAAAAGCTACAGAGCAGATGTTGTGGATCTGTTTCCTGGGACCTTTGAAATGGTGGAGATGCTGGCTGGGAACCCTGGGACGTGGCTGCTCCACTGCCACGTATCAGATCATATTCATGCTGGCATGGAGATACTCTTCAGAGTCTTGCCCAAACCAGGTGAGAAATGGTCACTACCTACTACCATGAAACATGTAACAGCACTTCCTGCTGCTGCTGCAGTCGTGGGTTAATTAAAGATTGTCCCATGACAGGGCCTAGCTCCCTCTTCCACCCGCCCTTCATGGAGGCTGCGTAGAGGAGTGAGAAGGAGGAGGCACGATTCCAGGTAAAAGATAACTAGTTTGCTTAAAACAGCGAAGGAAAGCAAGTAACAGGCTATGAAAGGAATTGAGAGCAATAAATCTGACAAACTGGAAAAGCGGAGGAAGGGAGTGTCTCCAACCGTGTGTGTCCACAGTGGTCCTGGAAACCATGAGGGAAGGGACAGGAGCATGCTGGGGGCTGTGGTTCTCCCTTAACAGCTCTCGCACCTGTGTCAGCTTATTACATGATGTCATGATATGGAGTACTTGTGGAAAACCATGACAGCTGCTGAATTCTGTTTGCATCACACTTAACAGCTCATTTCATACCATAAACAGTTAATTGAGCAGATAATTGCTGTTAGTTTAAGATGCTCTCTTTGAATATGGTAATATCTGCAGCTGGAGTTGATAACAAATGGGTTTCTGGAGTTTACTTAGCCTAGGGTATTATTATGAGTTCTGTTTTAGCTTGGGTTTGGGAAGCAATGTTCAGCCATCAGCTAACCATTGTTCTGAATAAGAACATTGCTGGTGATCTGAATTAAATGCGTGTCCTAAGGCTCCTCATTTCACTAGGAAGCAGTGAATGTGCTCAAAGATGAGCGAGTGACCCTGTACTGGGTCTGGCTGCAGCGGAGTTAATTTTCTTCATAGCAGCCTGTATTGTGCTGTTACTGAAACAGTGACCATGGAAGGCTGTGTGGTAGGGGGGAGGCTGCTCTTGAAGCAGATAATGCACAAACTCTCTCTTGGTGTGATGTGGAGAGGGAGAACGTTGACAGAAGAAAAGAAAACTCACAAGCCCTGAAGGTCTGGATCTGATCCTTGCCAGAAGTGCCAAGTCTGTCTTCTGGACTCGATTTGTTCAGCCCAACACTGTGTCACCGACTTCTTGTTTCCTTTCAGAGCCAGTGCTTGAAGTTCTGAACTACCATGAAGGTATGGTACACCTTGCATTGCTAGGTGGTGTCTGTGTGTGAGGAGGAGGAGGTCTTGTCAGGATGGAGATCTTGGTTTGGATGAGGATGAGGGGGAGAGGGAGGAGCACAAACACCATTTATAGCCTCTCATCAGCCAGACTGGGCAGGGTGTTAGCCTGAGGCCTGGCTACTGATGGGCAGTGGAGAGGCTCCAGGTGAGTTAGCTGATCTGTCCCCCCCAAACGTCTGTGCTCTGATGTAAGATGGTTGAACTTGTTAGGCTTGTTTGACCTTCTTAGGTTGGAAAAAGCTTAGTGACCTCACACTCTGCTTTACTTCTGTGTGTGAATTTATCATACAAGCAGCGATTCAAGGGTTTTAGAGGAGGATGTTGCTAAGGAGATCATTTTTCTTATTCCTTTGAGTCAAAACTCATAGAGCACCTTGGATTAGTTTTTATCCCTCCTTGGACTGTCAGTGCCTATATGGTTGAGGGAATGTTCACATTCACCATGACTAGCTGGAGGAACAACTTCCTTCTGGTCTGTTCTTCCCCCAAGGGAAGAGATTAAGCATGTGTTCCCAGTCTCTAGGGTATTTTAAAGAACAGATGGCTGAGCAACATGAGGGAAAAGGAAAGTAGTAGATGACGTTTACAGTTTTCTGGAGGTAGAAGTCGGAAGAGTTCATGGTGCTGATTTCTTCTCTTGATTTCTTTTTTTTCATCTGTCTGCAACTGCCCCCGTATTTCTGAACCGCTTTCAATAAATCTGAGCTGATTTTTGGAGGCAGCATTGACCAGCTGAAAGTACAGCCATCTATCTACAAGTCTTGTCTCTCTTTGATAGTTCTGCCATTTTCTTCCCAACAACGTTTTCCTCCGTCAAAATGGTTGTAACAAAGAGGACCAGGAAATGCAGTGTTGATGCCAGTAGTGACAATACTTAGGGAATTTGTTTCTCTACTATATTTGAGTATTGGCCTGTGTGCCCATGAAGCAAGAACCTTGATAGTTGCTATCCATGCAAATAGCTGCCTTTCTCAGGTTTCTGCCGCCTCGCTGTGGCAGCGTAAGGATCTGAAGTGACTCACTGCTGGCATGACCGAGCAAATGCATTCTGAAGAGTGGTGGCTTGGGCAACAGCAGAAGCCACTTGCAGCGCCAGCATGGAGCAGGGTGGGGAGCTGGCAGCAGCTCCAGTCCAGGTGTGTGTTCTCCTAGCTCAGCCACTGACACAGCATCAGCCCAGCTCCCTTGAGTGGGGTTAGCAGTGATCAGCTGATAGAGCTGAGTAGCTGTGAGACATGCTGAGGTCTTGGGGTGGAATGGGTTAGGGAGAGAACCATTTATTCTCAAATTTGTGTGACCTGAGGGGTGTGGGTTTGGACTGACAGTGACTGGGTCTGCTTTGACTTTGTGTTGTCATTCGTTTGCTCCTTTTCTGTATTTCTCAACCTTTCAGTTGTGCTATTTCCCACTCTCATTGGCTCGTTTTTTTTTTTTTTTTCCTCAGAGACACTGCCTGAGGATAAGGATGAGTCCCAGAAGGTCAGGCTTTTTGGAGCTAAGTTGCCTCTAGGGCAGGTAGAAGCTGTACTCATCACTCTGGCCATTGCAGGATTGGTCCTGCTCCTCATTGCTGCCTTCCTCCTGGGAGTTGTCATCCACCTCAGGAGGCAAAGGAGGCTGAGACGCAACCGGAGGTCTATCCTGGATGATGGATTCAAACTCATGTCTAAAAAGAACTCGGAGCTATGAAAGCCTTGTGTGAGCTCTGGCTGTGTGCTTGGAGCAGAGACTGGAGCACTGTCTGCAGCAAAGGTTTTGGGGCATCATTTCCATTGTTCACTAGTCTTGTAGGTGCTAAGGAGGGAAAGCTGGAGCCCTGACCTCTGTTTATTATCCTTGGCACTCTGTAAAGAAAATGTTCGTCCAGGAGAGATCAGAGGACCCTTTGAACTGACTGAAGACAGAAAAACAGGAGTAAAAATGTACTTCTGAAATACTTCTCTTCCATAAGTGAGAGGAAGTATTTTCCATATTTTCTTCTCTCCAGAGCCAACTCCATTTGGTCTCTCTCAGCAGAAGAGCTTAGACCAGATCCAGCCTTGCTCCATTGCCACAGCTGAGTTGGGTATTGTCTCCCAACCAAACTGTGAACATCTGTTTTCCCCCCTTCAGATTAACTTAATCTGTGGTGTTTTTTTTTTTCTTGTGAATCAAGTAAGAATGTAGAAGAGAAAATGTTAATTTAGGGTTGGATTGCTGTTTCTGATGAGTAATGGGACAGATGTAGATTCAGGGCAGGGCCTGTCAGTGTCTGCAAGAGCTCCATCAGGGAGCAGGACAACGCTGTGCCCCCACCAGCCTTGCTAATGGTCCCTGTGCTCCTGGCACCCTAGGCAGTGCCTTCTGGTACCAGGTGCCCCATGTCCTGCACTGCAAGGTGCAGACCTCCCTGCGCTGCAGTGCTGCTGGTGAAGTGCTGCACCTCGGCACCAGTGCAGCTTCGTGCGCATGAGGAGCGAGGGCGCTGTGAGGGTCTGTGCTCTGGATTGCTCTCCTGCTCTCAATTGCATCTTACTGAAGTTATCTCAGGAGTTCAGCCGTTGCCAAGGTACTGCAATGCATTGAGGTAGAGGGCTCAGTCCTGTGTGAGCTGAGAGTGTGCTTGGGGCAGGAAGGGGGAGTGCTCACCCCATGGAAGTGTCAGCAGCATGAGAGCGGCTGGGGCTGCACTGCCCTCCCAGCCTGAGTGGCCCTGGGCTGGGGCCTGCCCAGGGCCCTGTCCCCACCCTGGGCCGTTGCCCCTCCTCCTGCAGCAGCCCCACGCCCCAGTCACGCTGCCCTGCATGGTGGCACCAAGCCCTCCTTGCGGAATGCCGATCTGCCTGCTCTGCTCAGTCCCCAGTGCCCAGATGGGTGCAGGTCTGTGCCTTTGTACTTGTGTCCCTGGTTGTAAATTGGAGAGGGTGGGAAAATAAATCCTTTCTAGATGGCTTTCAGAGTCAGTCAAAGCAGAGCTGGGTAAATGGCTCTAATGGCAAGGAACTGCTGTGGGCTGTTCAGGTTTATCAGCTCTGTTTTATTCAGAGCAGCGGTATAACGTACTTAATCATGCTCAATTCATATTGGGTCTCTGCATATTTCGAGCTGCTCTTTCCTTTTGGCAAATGGGGAGAAAGCTCATTAATTTCCTTTCATTACACTTCATTAAGCCTGGTGAGGAGCTGGAGGCCTGTAGGATGCTCTGAACGTGGGCACTCTGATCATTTTTGGCCCTAGTGCTGCTGCAAACCAGGTTTAGAAGCTCCCACTCCTGGGCAAATCTTAGACACTGTGTCATCAGAAGGAAGAACTGGGCAGGAAACCTCTATTCTCACTCCACCTTGAGGGGGGGGGGGGGGGGGGGGGGTTTTTTTTTTTTTTTTTTTNGGGATGTGGTTTTTTTTTTTTGTTTTAAATGCATTCATCTTAAAGCTGAAGGGAGGAAGTCATCCTCAGTTCTTCACCTGGGTTTCGGTGCTGGCTGTGAAGCAGGGAAGCACAGGGACTGCATGGGATCTCCAGCTTGTGTGTGGTCCCTGGCCAGCAGCTTCCAGAATTTGTGTCAGGCTGGGTTTGGGCCAAGTGGGACGCAAGAGCTAGAGGTCTCTTCTCCAGCTTTGGTGGTCAGGGCATGCCGAAGCCCACACCGGGGAGGGGGCCCCAGCTGGAAGGCTGCTCTGGAGAGGTCTGTGCGCTTAGCAAGCGGTTCCAGCCCAGACTGAGGAAACTGGTTTCATCCAAGCTTCCCCTCAAATCAGTTGGACAAAGCTTTCTGTTGAAGGAAAAACAAACTGTGAGGAAGTCTATCAGCGACTACACAGCACCTGGGATCAGCCATTGGTTCTACCAGCGGGCGGGAGTGTGCGGAGGAGAAGGAGATGCTCACGGTTCTGGTGACTGCTTTGGCAGCAAGCCTTCTATCTGAGCACCCTGCAGCATCTCTGGTCTGCTCAACCCTGATGCACCTGGGGCTGCCAAGGAGTCATCCTGAAGATGACGTGGTGGGCAGGAGCAGTGTCAGCAGTGCCGCTCCAGGGGGAGACACTGGGGGGGGGATGGCACTTCTCTTTTTTGCTACTTCCACACAGCAAAATGTAACATTTAATGGTTTCTGTAAAAATAGCATGAGAGAAGCACCCTGTGTGTGTCTCTTTCCTTCTGTGGTGATGCAGAACAGGTGGAGGTGGGTGGGAGCAGTGGTTAAAGCTGAAGGAGGACCTGGCGTGACCTGTGGCTGTGACCCTTCTACAGGAGTGCATGGGAGCATACGGTGCTGCTGCTCCGCGCCAGCTCCTGTGCCGAGCTGAGGCAGCAGACCCTGGGCGTGCTCCCGCTTCTTTGCCAGTGCAGAATAAGCTAGCTACAGAGGGCTGTTCTGCAGTGGTTGAAGGTAGGTCACAGCATGGCTGAAGTTGGAAGGGGCCTCTGGAGGCCCTCGTGTCCACCCCCTGCTCCAGCAGGGCTGCCCAGAGCCTGCTCTAGGCAGATGTTAGTAACCCAAGGGACGGGGACTCGGGGTGGTTTGAGATGGCAAGCAGAAGAGGACTGGAAGTGCTCATGCGTGGGCATGGGGAGTGAAGTACAGGTATCCCTGCCTGTATGTAGCTCAATGCTAGAGGAAACCAGAGATGATACCAAAGCAGTCCGTAGTGCCAGTATGAGGTCGGAACACTTCTGTCTTCGTGGAAGAGCTGGTGCCAAGTTTTTTATGGGATATGTGTAGGAAGCAGCTGATGCTTCTTGTGCTCACTTACAGTGGTGCTTTTTTCCTCTGGCTCTGATACTGCCCTTCCTCAGCCCCAGTTAGGCTCCATAAAACTTTCCAGGTGTTTAGCTGCAGGACCACTCACCTGTGTGAAGACACTAGCCCCCTTCCAGGCTGTCTGAGGTGACCGTAGAGCCAGGTTGCTCGTTTATGTGGCAGCAGCTGGATGTTTGCAGCAGGACTGAAATGAAAAGCCCTTTGTTAGTGCTGCCATCGTGCTCAGCAACGGGCACAACCACGCTGCGGTGCTGGGCGGGGGACAGCGGCTGCTGTGCTCGGTGTCAGTGCCGGTGTCCAGCCGACTGTCCTTTATCCTCCCCTCTGCGCTACAAACATGAGAGACGCAAGTCAAAAAGCAGGGTGCCTTTGGGACCTCACATAGGAGTATAGAAGGCTGTCTTGTTTTTTTTTTTTTTCTTAAAACACAAAAGTTAATGTTAAATTAGCCTGAGGCATGCCATAAAAACAGGCTAGTACTGGTAATTGTCCGAGAAAGATTTGAGTGTCTTTCAGGTATAATGCAGGCTTTGGTTCTGAATTGAATAATGCACGGCTTGGCGTGCAGTTGCTTTGTAACATGTAATCACCATGCGGGCTGTTTGCACTGTTTTTAATTTTGTTGGCCAAGCGAATTACAGGAACGCCGGTAAGCCCAGAGCTGTGCGCACGTAGCGCCTGGGGGAAGGAATTGAGGCACAGTGGCTGCCAAAACAAAGTGACCTGCAAGATCACAGCCAGAGGATGGAGTAAAGGTAAAAGCTGGCCTTCAGCATGTTCCTGCTCAGTGTTACGACTGCCAGCAGTGGATTTTGCAAAACCCTCCTAAACTGCATTTCCACGATGTTGTTACCTCCCGTTACCAGTTCTTGAAGCTGTCCTGGTGCTCGTCGGCTGCTCTCTGTGTAGTTACCTGTCCATGCAGAGCCAGCGGAGGAGCAGCTTTAGAGTGACAGTGCATTAGGATTAAAGGGAGCATCACCAAGAAAGCTGAGCTTGAAAAAGAGAAAATTCGGTGGCAAGGGAGGATGGCAGTAAGGATTTTTTGCTGAACAGCAATAACAGAAGAAAGCGTTGACCAAGGCCTTTGCTCCCTCCTGTGCTGTGAGGGAGTCACCAGCACAATGGTGGCAGACAGAAGGTGCCTTTCTCCTCTGCCTTGGTGCTCCCCGGAGGTTTTCCAAGCTCTGCAGTGTTCCCTGGGAGGTCAGCGCAGGCCTGGGCCCAGGGACGCCTGGTGCAGGCTGGCGGCAGCGCCCGTCGCGTGGGGCACGGCTCTGCCGCAGCCTGGGCTGGCACAGGGCAGCGCTGCAGGCGCTGCAGTGCTGTGCCCTGCAGCCGTGCTCTGCTGCCGCAGCCCTGCGGTGCTCTGCAGCGTCTCTGGAGAGCAGTGTCCTCCATTGCAGTGCCCTGAGTGGCCCCGGCCGGCAGGGCGAGGTCTCGCATGCAGCAGCGTGCGCATGGGGCTTGGCAAGGGTTGTGTTGTTGAGCGCTGACTGCACAGCTGCAGGGCAGGAGGGATGCAGCTCTCTGTTCCACGGCTGAAGGTTGCCAGGGAACAGAGGCCCGGACTGCTCCAGCCCGGAGGGGTGGTGAGCTGGTCGGGCTGGGACCGAGCCCGCAGTGAGCTGGCTCTGAGTCAGTCCCTCCTCTGCAGCCCCCCAGGAAGGTGCTTTAGCACAGCAGCTTCCGCTTCTTCCCGAGCCCAGACCTCCTCCAGCTCCCTCCCCGTCCATCCACACTCTGCCTAAAGATTTGGCTGCCAGATTTATTTAGTGGGGTAGCTCATAGCTCTTGGCTCTCTCCTTTAGAGATCCTCAGCCTGCGGTGTTCCATGAACGAGGCTGGAAGCCCCAGCCAGGACCCCTTGGCAGTGCTGATGGCCGCGAGTGGCTGCGGCAGCCGCGATCCTGCTGTCAGTGACGCTGCAGGTGCTTGGCTCAGAAATGGCTTCCTTGTGGGTGCTCTTCTTTTCCCTGTGGGTGCTCTTCTTGTGCTTCCTTGTGGGTGCTCTTCTTTTCCCTGTGGGTGCTCTTCTTTTCCTGGGATGAATGGGTTCCACAGGCTGGAGGGTTCAGTGTGACACTGCAACTTGTCAATGTAATAAATGTCAGCTTTCACCGCTGTCTTATAAGCAGCCTCCTGGGAAATCTGCTGCTGGTGTCAGGGCTGAGTTATGGGATTGCCCCAGGGTGCAGCTGTACGAAGGCGTGATGAAGCGGATGGCCATGCTTCGTCAGCCAGCCCGCGCCCAGAAGGGCCGTCGTCCATCACGGCATCCAGCCACCGCCAGCGGCCCAGCGGGATGTGGTGCGCGGCTGCACATTTCGCCTGTGTGAGGAGCTCGCATAAATCACTGCGGAGGTGACGCACCATGCCGAGCCACTTTGGAACACTTGGGACGGGACGGGCTAAAAGGCTCACAGTGGAATTGGGAGGGCTGTGGGGAAAGGAGCCTTGAATTATTCAGCTCAGCCGGGGTAACACAGCGAGTGAGGCGCCCGAGGGCACCAGAGGAGTTAAAACGATGGTTAATGACTGCATACTGTGACCTAAGGGACTGTAACGAGGCAGTTGGCGTTTTGAGAGCTTGCGCAAGGCTTCAGGACAAATTGCTGCCAGCTTTATGGTTTTCTAAGAATTCAGATAAGAATAGGTGATGTTGGTTTTTCACGGAGTTACACACAACAATTTCATTCTTAATTCCAAAATTTTCAAAATTCCATTTTGCCCGAATAGAATCTGATCAAACCAAACACCTTCTCATATTTTGCCCAAATTTAATCAGTGTTGCAAACAATTCAGTAACCAAATACCCAGTCCTGATCCGTGCAACCCCTTCAGCTGATCTGTGACCTCTGCCAGCTCTCTTGCTATGCAGGCATGGTGCACCGTGGCCGTTCCTTCAGCAGATCTCCCTTCTCCCACTGCCCCTCCTCGTCTCCACAATGTTTGTGGGAAGGAATGGTTTTGAGCCTTCTGCTTCACCCCGACGTTTGGCCACATCAGCACGTGTGCGTTACGCAGCCGCGTAAGGCCTGTTCTGCCAGGAGCTGAGGGCAGCACCAACCTACACGTCCTTCTGCAGAGCACTGTGGCAGCGTTGATGCTGATTTTTTAAGTGGTAACATTTAATCAAGAGCTTTCTTTCTAAAGGTCTGCCAGCGCTCTTCTGAGGACCGCAGGCTCCCCCAGCAAGGTGCCAGCCTGCCCTGGGCAGAGCCCCTTGGAGGGGTGACCCTTCTAACAGCCCCTGGGCGACTGCTGATGCACATTCTCCTTCCTGTGTCTGCAAAGGACAGCTTGTCACCTCTTGATAGGCAAGCGCTCAGTCCTTATCTATCACTTAAATTAGAAGTTTTAAATCTTGGTTGGATTGATGAAGCCCCAGGTTCATTCCCTCACCCAGTTCTATCTCTCTCCCACTGTACAGTGTGGATGATCAGTCAGTTTTCTCACATTTCTCACTGCTTTGCAAGCCCTGTGAGTGTTTGCTGGCTCACCTGGAAGCCAACCATATTTATTCTGGCACTTGCTTTAGATCACTTTCCCTCTGTGCAGAAACCAGTGTCATTTAGAAACGCTCAGAGCAGCCTGGCAACCTGCAGCTTGCTCTCAGTCATTTCAGCCCACGAGCGGCTCTGTAAACGAGCATGTCACAAAGAATTCCTTCTGCTGAGAGCTGCGCAGCCAGCTGCGAGCTCACCGGCTGCTGTTAAGAAGTCATCTAAAAGTTCCGAAATCCACGGCTTCTGAGGCTTTCCCGTGTGCTGGGCCCGTGCCGCTCCCTGCGCCGCTGCTGCGGAGCTGGGCTGTGGCTGCACGGCGGCGTTCCAACGGGCGCCAGAGCCTGGCGGGGCCCAGGCTTCACGCTGCCTGTCTGCACAACTGGAAGTGGACGGAACAGTTGCTAGCAAAAAGGGTAACCATGGAGCTGGAATTTTCTCTTCCATTCCATTAAAAGTGACCGCAGTGCTAAACCCGGTCTGGACGCTTCCACAAACCAGCCTGCACGTGCCTCCGGTGAAACCAGCCAGGGCTCTACTCAAAATAACGCAGCTGGAAGTTCACTCGGGGGGTTGCGCTTTGAAATGTGGTTCAGGAAGCAGGAAACAGAGCGTTTTGAAGTCTGATGAGGACCTGAGGGTATACATACATGTGTTCTCTGCACCTTTCTGGGGTCTGTCCTCAGACCACAAGGTGAGGGTGATTGCCCAGCGTCCTGCAGGCTGGAGATGAATTCCTAAACTGGATGGGGTCGAGCCAGCTGATACTCGTATGCTTTGTCTTAAAGTAATGGGAAGGAGATTTCACTCTGTGAAATGCAAAACAAACAGTTTGCTTTAGGTGATAAAAATACTGTTTTCAGTAGGATATCTGCCTGTTTTCTGTGGTGTTTTGTAGCTCAAACATCCTGAAGACACAGAAATAACAGGCTTAGCTCCTGCTGAGGAAGCTCCTCCCGGTTATGCCCTAGTGAAGTGTTACAGGTCTGCCGAGCACGGTTTGCAGAGGCAGCAGAGAACTGCCTGAACTGCCTGCAGGGCCTTGGACAGGCAGGGGGGCTCCCAGAGGAGCCCCGGTCATAGACCAGCGCTGCAGTTCCTCTGAGTGGTTGCCAGCAGGCATCTCTTAAGCAGTGATTTTAATTTATCTCACGCCCCTGCGAGAGCCCTGGGTGACGACCTACATCTCCGCCATCTGCCGACAAGGTGTGCTGAGCCAGCGGGTGCAGCTACCCAAGACTTCTGGCAAACCATGCATGGAGAGAACTGAGCATTCCCCTTCAATACAGAAATAAAGGCTCCTGGAAGGTGGCCAGACACCAGTGAGCGGCCTGGGAAAGGCAAGTCCCTCACCTACATCATGGCTCGGTGTCCAGCCTTCTCCTGAGGAGCCTGGTAGGTCTGGCAGGTGGGGAGCTTTCACTGCACTTCTTAAGAGCAGACTGCTTCTCCTTCAGTGAGGTTGTGCTTCGAGAAAGAAGCTCTCTCAGATTCTTGCAGGTAGTCAAAGCTTGCCATCGCTTTACAAATATACATTTTGTTTCCGCTTATCAGGGAACAGGACAAAATTCAGCACTGCATTAATTGAAATATTGAGGAATGTGCTCTAGGAAAACTGTTTTGCCCTATTTCTAGGCTCCAGGCTCCATGCCAGAGCAGAGATAAGGGAGAGCGCTGAGTTTCCTGACTTGCATTTCTTGTGGCACCGAGTGAAACCCAAGCACCAGTTCCACATGTCACGGTGGGTGACAGCATCTTGATAAAAATCATTCAAGAAGCAAAATCGTTGCTTGGACAAGGTACAAGCCTTACGTATTCTACATCTAGTCTTATGGACTGCTGTTTTATCTCATTCCTACATATATTTTCTGTCTTCTCTAACATCTAAATGAAAATCAACTCTGGCGGAGATAAGAGGTCTCTCATGTCATTCTGCATGGGCAAGTGCAAAATATTTCCTGGCGAGTGTGTTTTATCAGGCGCAACCATACATTGGTGAGGAGGTGGCTCAGCTGCAGGAAGGCAGGTTTGGGTGTAAAAGTTCCCCTGCCACATGAACCTGAACAGTGGTCATTTGTTGCTTGTGATGAAGCGTTTCTCTTATCTACTGAGCTACAAAGAACGGGAACAGAAATCCTCCATGGTAGCACTCGGTTCCTGCAGCATCGTCCCGCTCATGCTCCTGGTGGGGCCGACGGCTCCCCGCTGGCTGCGGGAGGCAGCAGCTGCCCATGGGGACACAGCGCAGGGCTGGAGCCGTGGCCGGACGGAGCTGGGGAGCTGGAGCTGCCAGCCCAGCTGTGGCTGCAGGCCTCTGAGGCAGGGGCTGTGCTCCGGAGTGTTCAGCCTAAAGCAGCGGTCTCACAGGATGGGTGCTGAGCTTAGTGTGCAGTGACAAACGTCACAGGCAAGCTCACAAGGCTGATAATTTCAGAGCTGGCGTGGCACAGAGGAAATACGCTTGGTTCTCTGAGCACCATTAAAAGTCTTGAGCTTCTAGATCAGGCGATCTTCTGGTAACATAGCTTTTGCTTCGTGACATTGTATACATTGCTTTACTCAAGCAGCCAGCACGGAAATGCAAGCTACAGTTCACCCCAGGCAGTGTAACATTCGTTGTTACTGCATTTAGTGATCGCTGACCCTCCAAACAGCCTTTAGGGAAAACCGTCCAGTCCCATCTGCCATAGCTGACTCTGGGCCGTGTTGCGACTCTGTCAGGCAGAGGCCATCCTGCCCGGAAGGAGCCACCCCTGTGCTGGCACCGCATCGCCCGCTAAAGCTCTTCCATCGCATCTCACTCCCGGCTTTCTGCACCCAGGCTCCAAGCCAACACCCGCTGGGCCGGAAGCGTCAGCCCCCGCTCCTGTGGGTAGGGGGCGGTGGCAGATCCCCTCAGCCCGGTGCTTCGGGTCCGACTGCTCCAGCCCTGGGTAACCCCACCCAGCCCTTTCCAACACCCAGTCGAAAGATCTTGGTTGGCACCAGCGTTCCTCACTAACTCTCCAGTGTGTTTTCCTTTGCTGTCAAAGCATTCAGAACAGACATCAGCACACCTTCTGCGCCCTTTGTTTCTGCTCTGAGAAGCTGGCTGCATAGAAAACAGAGGGGAAAATAAAATCGCTCTTCTCTGCTAATTGATAACGGACTGATCAAGCTGGAGGCGGGGAATTCAGGGCTAGTTTTGTGTCAGCTTGGACTGCTCTTTTACTATAACTAAATGGCACTAACACCAAATAAATTCCCTAAACCAAATGTTTATGCAGAAGTACTGCCTTCAATTTTTTATTTCCCCCTCCTCCCTGCCACAGGAAACATCTCAGTCTTCTTGAAAACAAGGCCAGGTACTTAGGACACGATTATTACTGCTTCACCTGCCAGCCACTCTAGCGGCTCAGCGTTTGCTTCAGAAGTGATGTCCCCAGAACACGTCAAGGCACAACCGCAGACCATGGGGTGAAAAAGACTCCCTTTGTCTGCAGCCCTCTGAGGCGTGTTGTTTTGTTTCAGGTTGACTCACAGCGAATGTTCCAGAGTGACTCAGAAAGAGCCAATATTTAATTACGGAGACATTCTGTACCAGCGTCTGAGGTTCAGTAGCTTAAGATGGTGCTGCTGGTAACAACAGCCTGCACCCATCGCCACCTTCATCCACGGATCTCCGGGCTGTTTGAGCATTGCTCTGCCAGGCTGGCTGGAGGGGTTTTAAAAAGTCCCAGACGCAGAACCCTCTGCCCAGCTTGGGAGAAGTCTGGATGTGAACCAGGGCTGCTTTGCTTCACATTGTCTACAGTTAAAAATTCCTGGTGTCTCCTGGAGGCAAGATTTATGTGCGAGTCAGAGATACGCGGGTAGGAAGCCACATAAAACCTTTTTTGGCCAGTGTTAGCAGTGCTGTTGTTTTGAGAGTATGAAACGAGACATCCTGTTCCCAGCCAGATTTTTGTTTTTGATCTTTCATAGGGCTAAACTCTGAAAAAGTTTAGGAAAACACCGACAATAAGAACACCATTCATTTCAAAGGGATCAGGGTGAGGACTAAAGACAGAAAGAACCTTTTTCATCTCTAAGCTGCTTTTGAGAAATTACATGTGTTTTCCTGTAGTTTGGCTTAGTGTTTGCTCAGCATCTTTCAGGCTGCTGGGACGCAACTTACACGACACCTGTGCTTCCAGCAAAGCCTTCAGCTCAGCCGAGCTGAAGGGAGGAAATACGGGACAGCAGGGACACAAATCGCCTTGCTCCAGCAGGTCCCTCTTCTATTAACCATCTCCTCGGTGCCAGCAACAGGTAAGTATTAAAGCAGCACATGTTTCATTTGTTTTATTTCACTTTTTTTCTTTTTTAATTTATTTTTTTTTTCCTAGGACTGCCACTTGTGCTGTTGTCAATAACGACAGCTGTTCTTGTTCCCAGACATCAAACAAAGGCCCAGGTGCTCGTTACATGGAAAGGAATAATCAACTAACTGCTTTCTAAAAGAAGCTGTGCCTCATGATAAGCAGTCCCTCAGGTGTTTAGGCTACATGAGGGTTTGTTTCAGAGGAAATCACAGAGCTGCTGTGTGAGAGCAAACTTCTCTTCGTGAGCTGGGAGGCGACGCAGGCGGTAAGCTCAGCTCCCTGGGAGGAGAGCAGTGCGTGGCTGCAGCTGGTTCTGGCCCAGTTCCTGCCTGGGGGTTTTGTCTCTGGGGAGAAAGTCTTCAACTCAGGTTATATTTGATCCCCCAGAAACATTTTTGCTTGTGGGTTTCAGGGCAGCTGCAATGGCTGTGAGATCTGTTGAAGAACAAAGGAAAAGCGTTTTGTGTTTGTTCAGTATCAGAGTCTGTCCAGCCTGAGTGAAATGTCATAGTTCAAATGACCAGTGGCAATGCAGAGCAGGAGAGGGAAAACGTAGGAAGCTGTTGCCTATGTTGGAAGCCATCCATCTCGGAGCTTTCCCAGAGATTTTGTGTTTCTCTGTAAACTCTGAGTGCCAGGAAAGAGGTAATGTAATACCAGACTTCATTTCTTTCTCCTGTTCTGCAGTTACTTCACTTTCAAGCATCTCTTCCAGGCTGAAACCATCCTGGATTTCTAGACACAACTGTAGCCCTTGTAGGAAATTACCTACCATGATGACTGCAGCCTCAGGGACATCTTTCCCATTTGAAATCCACCAGCATTAAAGAAATGGATTACACTGTCATTAAAAAAAAAAAAAGTTTGCTGGAGGCACATGAGGTCTCGTCAGGCTGCAGCATAAAGCCAAACGTTTAGGACGGTTTGACTCAATTCATGTGTTCTTCCCTGCACCAGTGGGGTCCTGGTTTTGGTGACTCAGTCCTTGGTCTGCCAAAACAGCCCATCAAAGAGAAGGAATGACTCCGTCTAATTTGGAGAATGTTTTTGCCTTTGTCAGAGTAGTCGCTTCCAGGACAACGTGGGGTTCAGAGCTGGCTAATGGCTCTGCCTGAGCTGTCTCTCTACTGGTTCACAGTGAACGTAACACGAAAAGTTCTTCCAGTCCCTTACTTGCTGCAGCTGGAGCCGGTGTGAAGGCATTCTGGGGCTCTTTGGCACTCGCGCTTGTCTAAACCCTGTCCGAGGGAAGCAGGGAAGCACAGCTGCTTGCCTGACATTCCTTCACTCTCTTACAAGCCACCGATCTCACATGCATACCGGCGGGCTGGGTAGAAAAACAAGACCAAAACGTTTTGCCTCTGCTGATCACCTGCAACCTGCAGTGCTGCCAAGGACTTCAAAATGCATGTCACCGCATTGGGCCGATACAGGCCGAGGGGTCCCCGCTGCTGAGCCCGGCACCGCTGGGTCTGGGACACAGCTCTCCTCTCAGCCGCAAGACTCGCACGAGAGGTGCGGGCTGTTCTCGTGAAGGCGCTGCTGGGCTCGCCCCCAGGCGGTGCGGGCGCGCGGCCTGCAGCCTGCCAGGCTGCCATCGGGCAGGGCTCAGCCTGCTGCCGTGCCGTTGTCGCCACAGGACTCGTGCCTTGTGGAGCGTGTGGTGCCTCTTTCCTGAAATTTTTGGATGTTGAAGGAGATGCGGGGGCTCGTAGATCATTCAGGCACACGGATGGAGCATCTAATGTTAAAAAGAGGTAGTAGGGTGGGTTGTTCTTGAAAGCCAGGAATGCTAGGGGAACGTGAAAACAGTGATGTGGAGAGAAAACAAAGCACTGGCCAGTTCTGGATTTCTGGTGGATGTTGTAGGGGAATTGAATGGAATGCAGCTGAAAAGAGAGGAGAGACTGCATGCAGGAATTTATTTTTGTAATATGAATGCATACTCATATCAGTAGGGGAGTAGTCATTGCTGTTTCAAAAAATTACCCCTAGAAACAAAGATATTTCAAAAAATATTAAAAAACAAATAAAAAGAATGTCAGAGTAAAAGCCATTGAAAGAGACTGGGGACAGAAGAACGCCAGTGGAGAAGTCTGGGTGCGAGGGGATGCTGCCAGGCAGAGTGCTGCCCGCCGGATGAAGGAAGGGAGGGGTGCGCCGGGGTGGGCTTCTCCCGGAGCTGACGTCCAGGACAAGGCAGGCTCCTGTCCCGCTGTCCCTCTCCTGTGACGTCCCTCCCTGGTGGATGTGCTCCCTGCACGGGGCTGCTTCCTCCTAAGCCCTGGGCTCTTCCAGCTCTCGGCTCCACAATGAGATCCTCGTGGGTCAGCGGCAGGTAAACTCGGTGTCTGCAGGCTGGCTTGGAAACTGATGTTGAATTTTTATTTTTTTATTTTTTAAGGGAAACTCTTACCTCCTGAGGAAAACAAGGTGTTTTTTTTTGTTGTTGTTGTTATTGTGATTGAATGGGGTGAATTTTCTTCTCCATAGCTAAAATTTCATGTTGCCTTTGATTACATTTATGTCTTGGCTTTTATTCAGCTTCTCAATTAAAAATTGACATTTTCAGAATGTGCAACCTGCACCTGTTCTAAAGTCACCTTTTAAAAAAGAAATTTGCTAATCCAGAATGGGTTTGCAACTGTGTATTTCACAGCTCGTGTCATGTCTGCCTCCAGGGAGTCTTCAGATGTGTTTCAAAGCTTCTGATTTCACATTTCCTTTCAATTTTTATTTGATCTTCTGCATCACTTACTAAAAGGATCTCAGTTCACGTTTGAATATTTGTAGCTTTTAGTAAAATCAAGTAGGATTTGTTATTTCAGAAGCTACAAAGCATTTTTTAATCCAGTGCTGCTTCAGATTTGCAGAGGGGAGCAGATCTTGATGCTCAGGGACGTGCACTGTGGGTGCAGAGTAAGCCTCTGCTGTGCCGCGGGTGCTCAGGGCCAGTGACTGTGTTCCTCTGCACATCACAGCTGGATATAACCAACAAAAACACCCTGCAGCAGTACAGAAAATGTGAGTGAGGATTCAGATCGTTCCTCTCTGACACTGTGGGCTCATGGAAGCAGGAAACCCGTCTCCACGTGCTACTTGCACAGGCGTGGTACCTGGTGTTCTTTGTTCTGTTCTGAAGTGCCTCATAATTCCCCGTCCGACAGACTGTTCTGGGGCCGTGTGTCTGACACTTAATCACTCTAAAGCCATTACCTCCTTTTTAGACTTTGCTGTTTTGGAGAAGATGCCCTCCAAGAGCACTGCGGCGGTCTGGGGGTGCTGCCTAACACCTGGGCCAGGCGTGGGCCCGGCCGACGGGCGCCCCGGGTGTGTCACTGCTGGTCAGTGACACAGGGCGCGCTAAACTGGAGCGGTGTCACAGATGGGAAGTGGCTGACATCACCCAAGGGCTCTTAGCATTAAATGTCAGAAGGATTTGCATCAGTCCCAGGCAGTGGAGCTGAATATTTCAGGTGTTTCACAGTACGCAGGACAGGTGTGCTGGTTTCTGCCCACGGGTCCTGTCAGCCACATCTGCTAGATCCAGTCCTCCCTGCTATGGAGTCGATACAGCATGTGGACTGCAAGGTCGTGCAGCACAGCACCAAGAACCAGTTCCCATGTATGTTTTTGCAGGACACTTATATGTCAGCCTTCGCTAGGGACAGGTTGGTCCAGCATAGCAAAAAAAAAAAAAAAAAAAAAAAGAGTGATTTTTGGCTCCCTACTCAAGCGTGAGCGTCTTGGGTAGTCCCACGCAGGACATCGAATCGTCCCTTCTGTCCTCTCCACAAATGGGATCACGATTTCACTGCCTCCCAGGAAAGCTACGAGAATAAAAGCTCAAACGCTACTCCAGAAAGATTTAATTAACTACCTTGGTGTGTAGGCAGTCCCAGCACCTTTCTTTCACGTTTTTCCTCACAAAGAGGATTTTTTTTCTCCGTGAATAAAGGCTTCGAGGCTGTGCAGTGTCTGTTCACCCCCAGGCAATTCATGCTGCTAAAAAGAAAGCATAGCTCTTCCAGAAGGACCTGAAGCTAATTAGTGACGCGTTCTTTGGAAGGACTGCGCGAGCAGGCTGTACTCCACCCACTCCCTTTGCAGCTGAGCACTTTCTCCAGTTCCCTTCTCGCTGTGTCTACTGGTGCCACTTTTTCAAAGCAGTAAGCAGGTACAAATTGCTGTCTTCTCCACAGGTGTGTGAGCTTGTGAGACTTCAGCTGGGAGCCCCACCTTGCTCCAGCAGAAGGGGAGTGAACGGCTGCAGCTCCCTGAAAGGAGGCTGCAGTGAGGCAGGGGTGGGCCCCTTCCCCCAGGTAACAGTGACAGGACGAGAGGCAGCGGCCTCAAGCTGCACCAGGGGAGGTTCAGGCTGGATGTTAGGAAAAACTTCTGCTCTGAGAGAGTGGTCAGGCACTGGGACAGGCTGCCCAGGGAGGTGGTGGAGTCTCCTTCCCTGGCGGTGTTCAGGAGCCGTGTGGACGTGGCACCGAGGGACATGGCTTAGCAGGCGTGGTGGCGTTGGGCTGGCGGCTGGACTCCACGATCTCAGAGGACTTTTCCAACCTTTATGATTCAGTGACGCAGCAGCATCGCTGCAGCCGGGGCTGGGCAGGAGCAGCCCCCGGCCCACCCCAGGTGCAAAGCAAACCGCTCTCTGCGCTCCCAGCAGGGCTGGCCAGCCTGCACCGGGTCTCGGGTTTGGATTAAAGGGAAAATGATGATCTCGGCAGCATGCAGATTTTGTAAGCAGAAACTGGCCCTCAGGCACAATTACGAGTGCTGGAAGTGTCACGCGCTGTAATTCTCAGCAATGTGGAGGCAAAAGCTGGTGGGAGACCAGATGCAAACGAATATGAAAGCAGCACTTCATCTTTTCCTGTTGCTCAGCCTGAGCAGTCAGGTGTGAGGGGACTTTGCCTGGCTCAGCTTTGCACGTTGTTCTCAGAAGCAGAACTCTGCTCCATTTCAGGATAATTGGCTGGAATACAGCTTTGCTTCTCCTTCAGAGATCTGTTCTTCTAATCTGTTTTCTTAATAATGGGCTCTTCCCCTACGGAAATCATAGGCAAGCTTGGCAATAAGGGGAACTAGCAATTCCACGTTCATTTGAAAGGAGCGCAAAGGAACTCATCCGTCTCCTCACCAGCCCAGCTGGTGGGGGTGGAAGCCGTGCAGCAGAAGCGCAGTGACCTGGCGTGAGCTTCGGGACAGGGCTGCTCTGCAGTGAATCCCCTCCGTGGAGGGTGTTTTTCCTGAGTCTTCTGCTGGGTCTCCCGGGAGGAGCAAATGGGTGTCAGGAGTTCAGGCGCACTGGCCTGCTGAGCTAGGATTTGGCTTCCCTGTTCAAGAGCCCTGTAATGAGAAGTGTGGATGATTGCAAGAGAGGTCCGTAAGAAGCAACTCCAAGCGTGTAAGTGGATAATTGCAGCAAAACAGTGTGTGAGTGCCCAAGTGTTTGAATCTTTGACAGAGCAAATCAGAGACCTTCCTGTGAGGTCATTCTGATCTCAAGGTACATAACGCTAGCAGTGGGTTGCCAAGAGGACAGGAGGAATGAGATTTCACTACCTGCTTGTGTCCAACACCTGAGAACAGCCAGGTGCTGTGTAGGAGCTGCAGCATGGGCACAGCTGAGCACCTGCCCCACCGCTCCCAGGCATCTCTCCCCAGGGCAGCGGGGCTGTGAGGGCCGTGGGCGCTGGCCACCAGCTGCAGTTCCTGCCAGGTTGCGCAGGAAAGCATCAGCCCTTGCGTCTCTGCTAGCTGGAGCCCCGCTCCCAATCCCATGGGTGCGCATCCCTACACCTTCACGGCTTTAAAGGAAATGTTCTTGGCTCACCAGACTCTAGGTGAAACCCTGCCTGTTTGGGTTTGTGTCCTTACAGAACAGACCGAGAGGAGGAAGATGCAGTGGCTGCCTGCGTAGTCATGCCCTGATCCAGCTGAGCCGTCTCAGTCCCAGTGGCAGGACGTAGGACAAAAGCACTTATGGCAAAAGGCGTTCTGAATCGCCAAGCCGCCGCTGGGACGCTGAGTCTGCCAGGAATGTGAAGAAGCCAGCTTCTGTCTGCAGCGTGAACACCTGCCTTCTCCCACCCTGCCCTGGCCGGGTGCAGCAACCCAGCTGCCTCACCCAGGGGGCTCAGAGCACGGGGCCAAGGCTGCTCTGCAGACAGCTTTGTCCAGAGAGGAGGGGAGGGAGAAGAGAAGGGATTCCTGCCCGTGCTGCCTCTGCCCCTCTTGCTCCTGCTCTCCCTGCTCCGTGCGCAGCAGGCTGAGCTGCATTAGGAGTCTCCATGGACACCCAGCAGCACTCTGGAACTCGTGTTCCCTTTTTCATGTTGTGTTTCACTTTTTACCCTGTGCTCTGCACCATGGGGGTTCAAGAAGGAACAATGAATGCCAGACACAAAGCTGGTATCTCTCCAGAGGCAGAAATTTTCAGATAGTCTCTGTCTGCAGAAATTCTAGAAGGCAGAAAAAGAAAGATTCAGCAATTTAGTAAAGATGCTTCACCCCACAAAGCTATTGTGCTGAGTACACAGAAAGGAGGAGGAGGAGACGGGAGAGAAGGGAGACAAGGGCGTGTCCATCCCTCTGCATTTTGCTGCTCTGCCAGAATCTGCTGCTGCCAGGCTCTCCCATCACCTACCTGTGGGGCTGCAATCCATCTCAGGGTAAGCCAGGAAGAGGTTCACTATTGGCTATTTCACATGCAGTGTGTCATCTGGCAGGCTGCATACATCACAGGGAAAGCAGGGACCACTCAGTCTCTGGGCAAAGCTGCTTCCAGTGAGCAGCTCAGAGACACTCTGAGGATGGAAAGAAATGGGAAAGGTTTCTCCTGTGTTTTTGGTTCTGTCAAGCTCTGAAAACTGTTGGAAAATGGAGGCCTGATTGATGAAGGACTGTGGGGAAGGGCAATAAAGCACTTTTCCAAGGAAAAGTTGTGGGAGAAAAGCAGAACAATGTCCAAAAGGAAATAGCCGCTAGGATTTCTTCCGAGATGCAGACAGAAAGTGTTTGGGGATCTCTGATATTTCAGCATCTGAATCAGCTCCAGGACATATAGGACTGAAAAAAGAAGACCAGCAGCATGGAGCAAAGCTGACATGGTAACCAGCGCAAGATGAAGGACCCGTTCATCAACTTGATTATGTCGTTTACAAATGCGGGGCGTGGTTTTACAATGCAAGCGTGCATGTTCCCCCCTGCAAGCACTGAGTGTAGCACCTGAGCTCCCAGGAGGGAGGAGGGCAGGGACATGTGCAGGGTGTCAGGGACATGTTGCTTCCTGAGCCATGAGCAGGCACGCGTGGTTCCCTCTGCAGTACATCTCTAAGCCCTTCTGGAGAGCAGAGAATCACACTGCCACCAGCTTCTCCACGCTGTACAGCTTCCTGAACCAGTCCTTCTTCCACAGTGACTTGGACCTGGAGGACCTGGGGGACTTCGGCAGTGGGACCAGGTATGAGGGTGAGTCCCAGAGCCGGATGGTGAAGGCGCTGCTGATAGTGGCCTACTCGGTGATCATCTGCATCTCGCTCTTTGGAAACACCCTGGTGTGCCACGTGGTGATCAAGAACAAGAGGATGCACTCAGCCACCAGCCTCTTCATCGCCAACCTGGCGGTGGCCGATGTGATGATCACCATCCTCAACACCCCCTTCACACTGGTAAGCTGCAACCCACCGCTGTGGGACCTGGCGCAGGGCTCAGTGGGGGACATACGGAGTCAGGGGATGGGACAGGGAGGAGCCCCCTGCACGGGGACCACGCAGTGCTCTCCCTCTCAGTTTGGTGAGAGGCAGGGCTGGATGCACGCACCCAGATTTGGGGGCATGCACCTGCACCCCTGGGTTCTGCGGTGCCTGCTGGAGCTGTGTGCACAGAACGTGTGTGCTGGCTCCAGCACCCAGCTGGCGCGCAGACTTTGTTTTCAGCTCTCTCCCCCTCCTCTTGTCTCTTGGACAAGCTGCAGCTGCACCCTCGCTGTCCCCGACATCGCTTGTGCAGACATGGGCTTGGTGCAGAGCTGGGGCCTCGAGCCCCCACATACCAAAACCTGTCTGGAGGTGTCCCTCCTCCCCCAGTTCAGGACAGTGACACGGGGGTGTCCTGCTTGTCTTTCAGGGGGAAGGGAGTGGGGACATGCTTGTCACTTGCAAGCACACGTAGCTGTCACTTTGCTATGGAAGCGATGCACACAGGGTCGCTGCCTGTGCAGAGCGCTGCAGGGGGAGCTGCACGGCGTGCGCTGAGCCTTGCCAGCGAGCTGCGCCTCTGACTGGAGCTGGCTGTCCTTTGTTTGCTGTCAGTCACCAAAAAATGACAGCCACAAAGAGAAAAACAAAGAGTGGAGCAGGAGGAATAAGCTGCAGCGTTGTCTGTAAACAGGGTGTAGGTGGGACTGTGAATTTGGCCAAGTCCTCCAGTTCAAGGCATCCCAAGTGCTCCTGACTCATTCCTTGCCCATAGCTGTCCTTGGATCTGCTCTGCTTTCCAGAGCATTTGCCACGCTGCCAATCTGAATTTGCCTTTTCTTGAATGGAGCCCACTCCTTTGTGGGGTTTCTCTGCCGGCTCTGGTGGGATTTGTCTGGGGAGAGGACAGTGCTCTCCTGAGCATTTGCACAACAATTACTTCTCAGGCACAAGTAATTCAATAATTGTAATCCCTGTCAGAAAAGAGCTTTACATCAACTTCAGAGAAAGAAAAAATTGCTACGGTTTCATTGGCAGAGTCATTATTACTAGAGTTGTCTCTATGGGAATTTAATTAGGATTAAAATGGTAGATTAATTTAAAACATTAGCTAGTCTTGACTAATTTCCTGTGTGGACATATGTTCTGTAGCAGGTGTGCCTTTTTTCAAATTAGCTTAATGTGCTTCCAGAGTGAGTTACATTAAATACTGCGCAGTAAGGAGCAGCAGCGTGCGTGCAGTGAGCAAACCCACAACAGCGATTTGGAGCAGTGGCCTCTGCAGAAAAGCCACAGGAAGCAACGCCTTCCTGGGAACCCGTCAGGAACGCCACGGTGCCTTCCCGCTGCGGTCTCGGGGCAGACTTTAGACTCTCCTGGGAGCAGTGGCATTCCGTGCCTGGTGGAGACAACGCGGACACCAGAGGTCACATCCATGAGGAAGGTGCCCCCGCCTGTGAAGCGCTGCTTTTTAGGCCAGGGGGGGAAATTTCCCTCCCTGTTTGCCTGAGTTAGCTGAGGCCTCTGAGGCTGCTGTTGGTGTACCTCAAAGAACGTGCCCAGGGCAAGCCTTGGAGGTCAGCGCGAGGGAGATGCCGCGGCCCCGCTCCGCACCCTGCTGCTGGGAGCTGCTGGGAGCAGCTGGGAGCTGCCGGCCCCATGCAGGGGTTGAGCCAGGGTGCTGCTGGGGGTGCTCCGTGAGGCAGCAGCTCCTGGCACAGGGTCCAGCTCCATTCCAATGCCCTCGGTGAGAATTTCTTCCATGAATTTGTCTCACTGAGTTTTGAACCCAGGCAACTTTCAGCATTCAAAAATTTGGATATTTTAACAATAGCAAGAATTCAGCTGTGCTTCAAGAGGCAAGCCAATGTTTTTCCCTGCAGTGCCTCATCAACAAGTCAAGAAAAGTTTTCTTTACATTTTTCAGACGGCCACATCCCATGTGCACATGCACACAAACACACATACACGGAGCACTGCTCAGGTGGATTTGTTTGCTCAGCAGAATAAATCCCAGCTCTTCTTCAGAGCCCCTCACACCGTCACTGTTCCCCCCGGAAGCTGTGGGCAAGGCACCTACAAGCAGAAGGAAACCGTACCACAGCTTTTCTTCCTGCAGCGCTCCCGGGAAGCCTACCTGCGGCCCTTCGGATAAGGCGCAGCTGTAACCCGCTCTTGTCTGTTCCTCAGGTGCGGTTTGTGAGCAGTACGTGGGTTTTCGGAAGGATGATGTGCCACGTCAGCCGGTTCGTGCAGTACTGTTCCGTTCACGTGTCTGTATTGACCCTTGCTGCTATCGCTCTGGACCGGTATCAGGTACGCGACACGCGTCACGCCTGTGCTCCCTGGAAAGAAGGGAGCCACAAGCGTAGGTTTTTCCCCTTCAGATCCCAGTGCCTGAAACCTTGTCTTTGGAGTCAAGGAATGGGGGAGGGAGCGTAGCTTTCACGCGGGTGGACAAAGCCTTGCTTTTTACAGTGATGGCGATCAAACACTTCCCAGAGAGGCTGTGGAGCCTCCATCCCTGGAGATATCCCGAACCCAACCAGGAACAGTGTGGAGCAGCCTGCTCCAGGTGCCCCTGCCTTGTGCGGGGCAGGGACCCGGCGGTCTCCAGGGGCCCCTTCCCACCCCAGCCATTCGTGGAGCACGTTATCTCGGCACCTGCATATGAAGACTCCTGCAGCTTTTAGGCTTGCCCCACTGTTTGGGGATGCCTGGGACTGGCAGTGGTGAGAACTGCGTTAGTACAGTCAGCTCAACTTGGGAAATTCTCTGTGCTGTCCCTGCCCCAACCAAAAGGTACTTTTTAGTAAACAACAACCATAAAAGCTTCAACGATCAAGCAATGAGTGCAAAGCTACGGGTTGCCTTGAAGGATAATCCAGTTTGCTGCTTTTGCTCAGGCTGATGAGTGCTGTGCACGGGGAGAGCAGGTTCTGCAGGGCACGCCTCCTCGCAGTGCTGGAGCCTGCGGTGACGGTTGTTGCCGAAAAGCACAGTAAATGACAGAGAGATGAAGTTCAAAACAGTAACTGATTCCACTCTAGAAGGAATCAGTTTAGAAGGGGTGTGCAGGAAGTACAAAAGACTTCATCAGCTGAGAAATCAGGCGCAGTACAATCACCTGCAGTCCACAGAGCTCAGTGGGCATCCAGCTTTCTCGACCTCTGAAGGCAAGCTGGCGGTGACGCAGCGTGTTTCTGCTCAGGGCGCCGGGCCAGCAGTAGCCTTCCACACGTGCAGAGCTCTTTGCATTTTCCAGCCCCTGCACTCTGAGAAGTCCCATAAATTGAGACTCTCCTGCCCGCCTGGTAACCTGGAGGGGTGCAGAGCGGCCGCAGTGTTTCACACTGCAGTGTGAGGCTGAAGGTGACCACGCTTCGCCTGACAAAGCAGCCCTCCTCAGCAGCGAACACATGCGGAGCACCACGTGGTGGCCAGAACCGCAGGGACAACCTGCAGACCGAAGGGACCAGCTTCCACGCTGTTCGTGCTGTGCTGGCCAGGCCTCCCAGTTACCCACCAGGCTCTCAAGCACCGCGTCGCACGGCTGTGCAAGTCCACCAGATGCCGAATGCTGTGAATACCACAGCTGCCGTCTGCATCTGAGGCCTCATCTGCAGGAATCAAGGGACGCTTCGTGCTCCCTGTGGAACATACCAGAACAGGCCCTTGGCTCTCAGCTTCCACCACGCTTAATGTCCATGCTGAGTGTGCCTTGCTGTCTTGGAAAGCACGCTCCCTGTTGCTCCTTACTCAGGGATCAGCGCTCAAATGCTGACCTTGGACATGGATAAAGCAAAGGTGGTGGGTTTCTTTCTGTCTTTTTTTTTTTTTTTTTTTCCCCCCTATAGTTTGAAGCTCGTTTTTACCAGCTGAGGACATTTTAAATCCACTGGATTGGTTGCTCCCTGCAGGTTATCATGCACCCTCTCAAGGCACGTATGTCCATGGTGAAAGGAGGGATTTGCGTCGCCGTCATCTGGGTTATGGCCAGCTGCTTCTCGCTGCCTCATGCCATTTATCAGACTCTGACAAGATTTTATATTGGGTAAGACACACGGTGCTTTTTTATACGACATGCTCAGTTCAGTCAAAGTCACACAGATTCTAACGCACGTTTCTCCACCTGTGTTATTAAAACAGAAAGCACGGTGAAACAGAGAAGTCTTCCTTGCCTTAGACCAGGCAGTGAGTGACTCTCAAAAGCATGATGAAAATCAATGAAATTGTTTGGGGCTGGTTGTTTGATGGCTTTGGCTCAGGGATTCAGCAGTGCCATTTGAGTCAGGCACAGAAGAGGGGTGCTCTTCTTCATTAGGGGGCACAATTGCCAATGTGGATTTTTTTTTTTTTTTTCCCCCTGAGGATGTGTTTAAAACATCTTCACTGGGGCCACAGGTCAAACAATGTAAATTCTCCTTGCCTGTGTCACTGAATGAGTTCTGCCATCTGTACCCTTACTGAAACTTGTGAGAACACCTGAGGTGCTTCTCCTCCAGGTGTTGCACGCATGTGGCAGTGGGGTTAACAGCTCTCTCTCTCTCTCTGTGATCTCCAGGAACAGAACAATACGAATGGTCTGCCTCCCCAGCTTCCCTCCTCCTGCTGACCTTTTCTGGAAGTATTTGGACTTGACTACTTTTGTTCTCTTGTACATCCTGCCCTTGCTTGTGATCTCCATCACGTACACCGCGGTGGCTAAGAAGCTCTGGCTGAGAAACGCCATTGGGGATATCACCATGGAGCAGTACTACGCCCACCAGCGCAAAAAGAAGATGACACTGAAGATGCTGGTGGTGGTGGTGGTTGTGTTTGCAGTGTGCTGGTTCCCTCTGAACTGCTACGTGGTGCTGATCTCCTGTCGGGCCATCCACAGCAGCAATGCCCTGTACTTCGCTTTCCACTGGTTTGCCATGAGCAGCACTTGCTACAACCCCTTTATCTACTGTTGGCTGAACAAGAACTTCAGATCCGAGCTGAAGTCCTTGCTGTGCGTGCGCTGGCGAAGGCGCGCGGCCCAGGGCCATGCTCTGCAGTCCATCTCCCCTCCATTCAGGCACGCCTGGGCCGAGAACTGCCACTGTAAGAGAGGCAGCGCCTGCCAGAACACAAGGGCACCTTCCCAAAGAAGCTCTGCAAAAACAGACATATCCGGTGTTCAGCCAATCGTGGCAGAAAACTGAACACTGTTCCGATGGTGAGGCAGCGTTCGCTCAGCCCCAGCTTTGGGAATGAAGGCGCTGGCCAGCAGTGATGGCTGGGTGGCAGCTGCTCAGAGCAGGGTGCTGTGCTCTGAAGGGGTAAAGCCTGCTCTGCAGCACTCGGTGTCAGGAACAGACGAGCAGATTTTAAAACCCAAAGCCGGCAAGTAGGAAAAGTTGGCACTGGGCGAGAAGAGCGTGTAAACCTTCATGCCCTCCCCGTAAATAACATAACGCATCTGACAATAACGCCACAGCCACGGCACCCCATAACACGCCTCAAGGACGGATGTTTGCACCCCTGCCGCTGTTGGTGGCGGCCAGGTGATTTTGACAGCACTCGCCCTGTTTGGAGCCGTGGCTCTGCACGCACAGCGCAACGGCTGCAACTCCTCGGCCACGCTGGGGTGCAGGCAGCTGCCGTGGGCCTGGCCTGGGTGGGAGCCAGCGCGGTGCCTTTGGAGCTGGGTTTGGGCCGGCAGGGAGCAGGATCAACAGGCGGCATGTGACTAAGCTCAGACAACAGCTTTGAAAATTCACCAAAGCTGCAGTTTTCTTTCACTCAGAAATGATCATTGGTTTCCTTGTTTCTGTCCATTCAGTGCTGGCTTGGCTTCCTTGATTGCAAAGGTCTTAGTCTCAAAAGACAGCAAAAGGAAGATGAGTTTCATCCTTCCCAGCACAATAACAATAATTACACTCCTACAGCTCAGCGCTTCTGTTGGAGATTCACAGTTTGACCCAGCTGAGTGACTGACTGAGAGAAAAGACAATTTGAGTTTGGAAGTCAGTATGCTCTGGTAGGTACAGAACCTGTTACCGTGTATTTGCATCTAATGAAGGAACAGCGGAGCTGAGGAAACAATAAGTGCAAGGCAAATCCGGCTTCTTTAAGCAATTCTGGCAAGGGGCGAGGAGGGCAGCGCACCAGGCAACGACCAGAGCCCGCGCGTTGCCGGGGATGCCGCGAACCCAATTCCCGTGCCGTAGGTAAATGCTCCCAGGTGACGCCCCACCGGTGCCACGTCCACGGGACCTGCTGTGCCGAAGGGTGTGCTTGGGAGGGGAAATCAGGTCAGAAAATGTCTTCAGAGAACGAGCACCCAGGACTCAGGTATCTTCTCCAGATATCCTCTCTAATCTCCTAAGAAATGTGCTTAACAGACTTTCTCACATGGGCTTTAACGCTGAGCGCTTGTTTTGCTTGTGTTAATAAAGGAGCACGCGTGGGGCTCCGAATGGGGCTGGCGCAGTGGAGGCCGACATCTGAGTCTTCCATTTTCTGTTACGAGTAAATAACAGCATAAACCTGATACTGCTGCTAAGTTGTCTGGAACACCCGGAATTCATAGCAATGCAAATGGCTTTTCCATAAGGAACAGGTCCAGCTCGTGAGCTCCAGGGGACGCTTCGGGCTCGTGCTGCGGCTGGGCCGCGGGGGCGGCAGGGACAGGAGAGGAGGTGCCCGTGCCTGGGAGCAGCGTTGGTCTCATCCGGAGCAGCTGGACCTGGGCCCGTGAATTTGGTTCACTTTGCAGCACCACCACAGCACAAAGTGTCGTGGCTGCCTCGTAATCGTGCCTTTGAGAAACAGAGAGATGCACAGAGCGGTGTGTGTAAGCTAGGGGAGGGGGGAAATACACCCGTCCTTGGAGGATGAGTCTCATTTTAACCGTGAAACAAAGAAATCTGAAGATTCCCTGAAAGGCTATGAGCTTCCTCTTCTCCTGAAGGAAGAGAAAATGCTCCTGATCACATTGCAGGAAACCTGTCAGGCTGGTGACCTTAACACAGACGCAGCTTTGGATTATTGCTGTTGCTACATCATCCAGTGCTGGCTGGGCAGGAGGTAGGTTTGCTAGCAGGGTCATTGTTAGCTGGCTGTGTAACTATTAGGCTGGTAAAACTAACAGCGACTCCATTTCTGCTGTAGTCTTTGTTCATTTTTTTAATTTTTGGTTGCTGACTCATACTTGAAAATTGCTGCTTGTTGGTTATTTTGTTTTGCATACAAGAAACGCATAGCTATCCCAAGCCTTTATTTGCACAGACATTAGTGTCCAGCAAGATGAGAAAAAGTGAGCCCAATATTTTACATGACAAAATGGAAACCCATTCTTTTTTCCTTAGAGAAAGATTCTTCATCTCCATTGAGTGGAAAAACCTCACCCACAACATCTGTGCTGACTCTTAAACTTTCCCCAACTCTTTTTCATTTTTAATGTTCTCCTGATGAGACGTGATTAACAGTAAATGGGTAGGTTTCTGTTAACATTCATCTCACAGAAATGTGGTGTAAAGCTACCCCACAGACTGCTTAAAATCCCACAGGCTGTGCACTGGCAGCTGATACGGCCCCACAGACAAAGGTCCTCAAAGATGGAGACTGCAGGGAGAGGCAGGGTGGGGACAGGATGGATGGCATGAGCCAGGTGTATTGGGAAGCTCTGAGGACCTGGAGAGGGGCACGCACACGTGCTAGGTGTGTCTTGTCTCTCACCTGCTCTAAATACAAACGCCTGCAAGACTGGGGCCTGTTTTTCAGCTGGAATGCATCACACTGAGGTCCTGACTTCACCAAAGGTCTTGAAATCCTTTGTAAATCAGCACTACCACCACTGCTTAACTGTTTTACTTTATAACTGCACTCCACCGCTTCTGCTGACACCTCTGTCCATTTGCTGAAGTGCTGAGACCCTTGTGTTTTTCTTCGCCTTGTTCCAGACTATTTTGATGAGCTATAGAATAGCCTTTTCAAGTGAGAAAAGCTGATTGCCCAGTGTGGGCAGCTGCCAATTCAAACGTTACGGAACGATCTGCAGCTGCAAGCACCTTTTGTATGTTTTGCTGATCCAAAACTCACTTTGCACCTTATTCACCAAGGGAAGTATTACGTTAAATAGGCACGAAAAATAAGGTCTCAACCACATAAAAACTTACATAAAATCCAGGGCTGAGGTACTGAGAATAAATGAGTGGTTCTGAATCAGAGCCACCGAGAAGCACAACAGCCAGCATCACTGAGCAGAGCGACAAGTTTCAGAGTGTTCCCAGAGACACTTGTGTGTATTTACTGGCTGAGCCCTGGCACAAAGGAATGAGATTTCTAGGTACCGCTGGATGCTCTTAGTGCAGTGAGATTTCTAGGTACCGCTGGATGCCGTTAGTGCAGTGAGATTTCTAGGTACCGCTGGATGCTGTTAGTGCTGTGCTCACTGCCACCCCCACTGCCCAGAAGCCACTCCTGCTGCTGCCCTGTGACACGTCCGGAGCCCAGCAGCTATCCCAAGCAGACTGATGGTTTCTGGCAAGGCTCACACCTGTGCCCTCCCTTCAGGTCAGTGCCCCAGGACGAGGCTGTTTTCTCACACTGACATCTCAGACACCTCCTAATGAGTTCTGAGTGGGGCTTCTGCAACCCCCATGGCTTTGCCTGGCTTTTTTCTTTCAGGCAATCTGGGCGGTTGCTGCCTCCTGATGGGTTCTTGCCAGCCCATCTGCTGCGGGAGCACACCGTGCTAAAGCACCAATGCTGGCCTGCCTTCTGACCAGCAGCTGGTCAAAGGTTTTCCAGCTGCTGCAGGCATTTGTGACCTGGAAGCAGTGTGCCCAGCAGCAGGTGGGAGCCATGCAGTTTGTCCCATCTTAAATCTCAAAAATAAGGTGTCTGGTCTGAACAAACTCCCTGCCATGGCCAGCGGAGATGGGCACCTCCACTGGTCACCCCTCCTGGCTGCGGAACAAGCAGAGGCTGCTCGGGGGCTGCCACAAGGGCCAGCTGTCATCACCTTGGCGTGCCCACCTCCTGCTGGGCTGCTGCCAGGCGGCTCCCACCGGGAGGAGCTACAGACCCAGGTGAGAAAGAAACAAGGCCTTGAAGTCTGCCCAACCTCACTCTCCTTTCAGACTCTGACAGGGAAAAAATCGTCTGCCTTGCTTCTTCTCAGAAAGAGCGGTCAGGCTTTGGGACAGGCTGCCCAGGGAGGTGGCGGAGTCACCGTCCGTGGAGGTGTTCAGGAGCCGTGTGGATGTGGCACTGAGGGCCGTGGTTCAGCGGCGTGGTGGTGGGTTGGCAGCTGGCCTCGATGACCTTCGAGGTCGTGTCCAACCTGAATGATTCTATGACTCTGAGAAACTTTGTCTTGTCTGCCTAATCCCAGCGCTACGCTGGGATACAGCTACGTTGTTGCAAGAGCTGCGCGTAAACCTGGCACGCGCCGCTGGCGGTCGCCCCCTTGCGCACCAGGCGAGGGAGGAGCAAGGGCGCCGCGAGGAACGCGCGCGGCGGCGGGGGCGGCTCCGCG
>VXAV01001296.1:0-12705 GCA_013399715.1 Alectura lathami
CGGGGCTGGGTGCTCCGCAGCCGGGCGCGGCCCCGCGGGTCCTTAGGAGCCCCCGGTGCCCACCCGGTACCCGGTGTCCGGGCAAGGAGTGTCGCAGGGCCAAGTGTCTCCGAACAAGCCCCCCTCCCCAAGCATGCTGTCTGCATGCTCCTCCAGCGTCTTTAGGTGCGTGTGGGGCAGTGGGTGTTTCCTCACGAGGAAGGTGGCATTAGGAGGGCCGCATCCAGTTCTGGGCTCCCCAGTATGAGAAAGACGTGGGCATGGTGGAGTGAGTCCGTCAGTGATGAAGGCACTGGAGCACCTCAGGAGAGAACTGGTGCAGTCTCCATGCCGGGAGACGTTTGCTCTGGGTGACCCTGCCTGGGCTGGGCTTGGCACTGGACCGTCTCCAGCCTCAGCAGTTCTGTGAGTCTGTAATGCGCTTACTGAGCCCTGGGAAGATGGAGCAAATGTCCAAGACAAAAAAACAAAAACCACAAAAAAACACCAACCAAACAAAACAAAGGGAAATAAGGCAATCCAGACTGTTTCTTGGCATTGTATTTATTTTTATTTATTTTTATTTTTCGGAAAAATCTCCAGCTTGAGAGGATTGACAGTGGTGAAGGGCAAAGGTGGGTGGTGGAAAAGCAGATTGAATCCCCCAGACCTCATTTTGGCTGCTCAGCCTCACCAGAGGGCATCAGCGGGGAGCTTGGCATGTTCCCAAAGATAACAACAGTTCAGGCCCAGAGCCACATTTCCCAGCCTGTTACTGGAACACAGGAACAACGTAGATGATAAACAATACATAACTTGTCCAGAATTTGGCATTTTTCTGTGAAAGGTGCTGGGACTCTGATTAAACCTGGTTACATCATGACATTTTGCTCTATGAGAAAGCTCTTCTTGGCTGTGCCCAATGCTGCAGCATTGCTCAGCAGAGCACAGACGGCCTGACAACAATTTGGCTGCTAAAATTTCTAAAAATAAAAGCTGTTTTCCTTCTTTTCTTTTCTTTTCTTTTCTTTTCTTTTCTTTTCTTTTCTTTTCTTTTCTTTTCTTTTCTTTTCTTTTCTTTTCTTTTCTTTTCTTTTCTTTTCTTTTCTTTTCTTTTTCTTTTTCTTTTTCTTTTTCTTTTTCTTTTTCTTTTTCTTTTCTTTTTTCCTCCTGGACCAAACTGTCAGGCAGAGGGGCTGCAACCCTGCTGCTGAACTCCAAGATCATGTCATTTTGGTTTTCTGTGATATTTTGTTCTGAAAGTGGGGATTTTTTCAGGTCTTGGCAGTGGCTGAAGAACTGAGAATGTCACGGGGTGTATCCAGACACTTGTCATTGGCTGGAAAGCAGCAGGGCTGCCCAGAGAGGAGCTTTCTTGGCATGCCTGTGATGTATCACACCCACAGTATCCTCTTCCCCCCTAGAAAAATTGCCCGGCAAAGAGGGAAATTAGATCCTCTTGACATGATTCCTTCTCTCTAAAACTGTTGGCTGCTTTTTATTCTTTATTTTTATCACACCATTGTCCCCTAGGTATTTACAAAAGGACTGTTCAATAACCTGTTCCAAACTGTTTTGAGGAACTGAAGACAGGTGGCCGGTCGTTAACTCCTCATCTTTTTTATCTCTTCCCCCCCCTCTTTTTACATATCAATGCTATACTTTACTCCCGCTCTTCTCTAGGCTCTCTCCAGCCTTCAGCGTTTGTCACAAACTAGTGCCAGCAGTTCGGAGGTTGTTTAAATTTCCCAGAGCAATGTTTCCTGATCCCCGATGACTCCGGCACGCTGAGCTAATCTCAGCACCCTGCCAGTGCTGCCTCCCTGACGCTGGCCGCAGCTCCTGTCCCCCACCAGTGTTAATTGCCCTGGCAGCAGCTCACAGCCCAGTACTGCAGGAAGGTGCTGGCCGCTTCAGCCCTCTCTGTGCACCCCTTTTGCTTCCTCTCTCGGTTACAAGACATGAGCGTTGAATCTCTTTTTTCTCCATTATACTTCCCGTGTATTTCCAGAGCTTCTCTTGTTGCTTTCCATGCTCCTTGCTGCCTGTCACTCACTCAGCTCCTTTGCCTTTCTCATTCTACACCCACGTGCTTGAGCTATCCCTTTACACTCATCCTTCTACCTTCATTCCCATTTTTATAGGATTCCTTTTTGATTTTCAGGACACTAAAGTGCTCCTGATGCAGCAATATTGGGCTTTTACTGTTGTCCTGTGCTTTCTGCATCACGATGTTTAGCTGCTGGGCACCTAATATACTCTCTTTTAGTAACTTCACACACTCCTGTATATTTTTGCCTTGGGATGGCTTCCTCAGAGGGACTCCTGCTGGTGGTAAAGCATCCCCATGAGTTTGTTAAGTTTATGTTTGTGCAGACAACTGTCTTTTTTTTTTTTTTTTTTTTTTTTTTTGATGCTTTATTTTCATGTCAAAACCGATGAACTGTGCACTCTGTGACTGCTGCCCCCCACATGATACTGCTTCTGTAGGTGCCCAACCAGTTCTTCCATGCTGGTCAAAATTAAGGCTACAATAGCTGCCCCCATCCTACGTTCCCAATCCCACCATTTTCTGGCAGAAAAAAAATGTCCAGGGAACTTTCCAAATGTTGTCTGGGTAGGTTATGTTCTCCTGTATTTATTTTTCCAATGGGATGTCAAAATGGGCTGGTTTAGACATAAAAAGTTGCTGTTTATTTGGCCAACTGCTTGCTGAATGAGGCCTTAACTTGAGAATAATTGCAGATAAAACACAGCCATACTTTTGATGAATAAATTGTTCTTCTTTCAAATGTGCTCAATACGAGGTTTAGTGCCGTGATAAATCTTCGCTAACTTCTGTTCCGGAGAGAAGCAGCAGACAGGGAGAGAAGGTGCCCAGCCCTCTTGGACGAGGGGTCCACATCCTGCAGGAACGGCTCCTGGCTGCTGGTGAATGGAGCTGGGGTGGAGGATGAGGACTTGCCAAAGGGCTGGAAGATGGAAGGAAGGATGGCGAAAGGCACCAGGAGACAATTTCCTCCCCCAAATGTGATGTTTCCTCTCCCAAGTGTGAAGCCTCGCCCAGATGTATCACTAGGGACCAGGGCGCTGGGGACAGCGAGCTCTGCAATGTGAGACCTGGGCCACAGGCATCGCCTTGTCTGGGGACAGCTGCTGCTGGTGCCACCAGGGAGGGCAGCGTGGGGCCGAGCTGGCCCCTGACCCCAAACCCACCCAAACCTGCCATTGCAACGGCTGCAGCTCAAAGGGCCACACGTCACAGATGTGACCTCAAAAAGAAAAAGCTAAGCCGTTCCGCTTTCAGAGAAGCTTAGCACTTAAAGCTGATTTCAACAGCTTTTGCCTAAAGTTTTAAGACCCGTCACTAATCAGCAGCTGGTTTATGGCCGTTGTAAAAGATCAGAAAAAATAAAGAAATCTCCTGAAGTTGAGGGGAGCGCGTCCCGGCGCCTGCATCCATCACCCGCAGAGCCGACATTTACGAGCACAGGGAGCCATAAATCCACGCGGGGCTGACACGGGCCTGGGACGCGGTGCTGGAGGGGAAGTGTTGTGTCTGAATCTGTGTCCTGCCCCGGAGGAACTTTATTAATGCTCCGCATGGCCAGCCAGGTGCATCCCAGCCCCGGCACATCCATCTCTGGATTTTGTAGGTGCTGCTGCTGCCTGGGCTCCCGGTGGGTGACTTTCGGCCCGTGTGAGTGCAGGAGAGCTGGGTGTTCTGGGAGGGGGCAGGCAGTGCCACCTTCTGCTGGGATTTTGTTTACCCTCCCACCGTGGTGCTGCATTTCCAGAGAAGCCCTGGCACAAGCCACGTCCCTGCTTGCCCTCAGAAGGGAAGGGATGGAATGGGGTCTAGACTGATCCCCAATACGAAACTGTGCATCTCCAAGACAAAGCTGCTCTGCCTCGGCCCCTGGGTCACGCCAGGGTGTGGAGCAGGGCCCCTTTGAGGGATGGCAGGGGCTGCCTGAGGGATGGCACGAGTGCTTCTGCAGCTCATGGCCCAGGCACTGCTGCCATAGAAACATTCTGGGAAGGCTGCTGGCTCCATGCTTCAGGTATGGGCTGAAATCCAGCCCAAGGGGTGGATGCTGGGGGCTGAGAGCTGCCAGCAGGGTGTGGTGGGAACTGGCCCCCAGCTGGCAGGCCTGGGAATGTTCATGAGTGTTGTGGGGAGCAGCAGGACTGCAGGGACACTGGTGTGGCTGCCTCAGCGTGGGCAGGAATCACAGAATCACGGAATGTTCTGATTTTGAAGGGACCCACAAGGACCGTTGAGTCCAGCTCCTGTCCCCATACAGCACCCCCCAAACCCAGCCCCTGTGTCTGGGAGTGGTGTCCAAACACCCCTTGAGCTCAGGGCAATGCCCACTGCCCTGGGGAGCCTGTTCTATGTCCACCACCCCCTGGTGCAGAGCCTTTTCCTAACACCCCCTGACGCGGCTTCATGATGATCCTACAGGTCCTGTTTCTGTCCCCAGAGAGCAATGCCAGGAGGCCCTGGGGTCCTCCAGCACCCCATCTTCACCACCACATCCTTGCCACATCAGCAGCCCGTGGTCCCACCCTGCAGCACAAGCAGAAGGAGGTGCCTGCATAGCCAGCATCCCTTGGCTGCTCGTCTGGCCCCGCTTCAAGAGCAAGACCTTGCTCCACGGCCTTGTAAAATATTTTCTTTACAAACCAAAGTAAACCATGCATGTGTGTGCAGGGGTCCCGAGATGTCCCCAGCTGGAGTGTTCGCTCCAGTTGCACATAAATTGACATCTTGTAAGTGAGCTGCCCAGAATACTGAGTAATTATAGCTGCTACTGAGCCACAGAGGAGTGTGGGCACCACAGCGCTCTTGCAAATCATTGCAAAGACCCTGCAGACTAAATCCTTTCTTCCCCCCTCTCTCACCCATAAAAGGCTGCATTTGTGCTGTAAACAGTAAAAATAGCAAGAGCTGTTATTAACAAAGATGTACAACTGCTGACTCCAATGCAAAACGCGTCTCCATATGGTCATTACAGTTGAAGGACAAAAACAATATTTTATGTTTCTCACAGTTATTGTTCATCAAATGTTTATGAAAATGCATAATGAGTGTGTATGATGAGCTCATTGCTCGATAAAGGGAGTGAGATGGGAACCTGTGCAAATTTCCAACCCAAATAATAAAGACCATTAAATTAATAGCTTAATTATGTCATAAATTTCAAAACATTATCTAGAATTCATTTTATTTTTATTTAACCTAATAACATGTTTATCTGCAACTCTTTCCGGGATGTGCACATAAACCCACAGCAATGGTTATGTTTCCCCAGCCTCAGTTTCTGTTTTATAGCCCTTCTGGAAATCCGCTGTCGCTGACAACCTTGCACGGAGCAGCAACTGCAGGTCCCTGCCTGCAGCATCAGTGCTGGGAGTCACTGGAGGGGGCTGAGTGTGGGGTGTGTGGGGCTGTGGCCACCCCTCCATGTCCCCTGCACTGTGCCCTTGTCCCCTTGAGTCCACCTCCCACTCTGCATTGTACCCGCTCCCCAAAATGCTGTAATGTGTCCTGGGACAGGTTCTGGGGTGGGACACATGGTGGCTCTGGGGTAGGACACGCTCTGGGAATGGACACATCGTGGCTCTGGGTTTCCCCCCCCAGTGCCTTGCCCCGCTCTGGGCTCAGCCTCCATGCACCAGGCTGGAAACAGCTTTGCTACAAACTCATGACACAAAGCAATGTTTGTGGCCTTCTGCCTGCCACTTTCTGGCTGTGCTGCAAGTGGCATTGTCCCTGCACGCAGCTAACATGGCAGGCAAGGAAATTCAAGGCTTTGCTCCTGAGCAGATCTGCTCAGTGTTCTCTGAAGCTCAGCTACGGGTACTTCAGTAATAACCAAAGCCCCATTAACAGCGAGCGAGGCCTTGCAGCAGGCTTCTGAGAGGCACAGCGTAATTAGCTGAAACTTCTGTAAACGATAAATATATAATTAGAGTCTCTCTACCAGACGACAGCGGTGCAGGGGGGGGCTGCGTGCGCTTCCCGGGTGCGAACACCTCTGCGGGTGAGTGTGGCGTGCTCCTGCTCCTCGTTCTGCTTGCAGAAAGGTGTTTCATTAAAGGCCAATTTGAAATTTAATTGTATTAATTTCCTTTGATTGCATATTTCATTCTAGATGAACTCACCTGCACCTCCCTCCCCTGCCCGCACGCTGAATTAATCTCAGCAGTCGAGCTGCTTGCCAGCAGACACTAAAGGACTCCTGGGTTGTCACCTGTTTGTGCTAGAGCTGTGCACTCGCCCTTCACATCCAGGGAAGGAGCAGATGCTTTTGCTCTGCAGGTGCCGATACCCCCACGGGTGCCTGCTCAGTCAGTGCTCTTGGCTCTTGGTCCTGATTGCTCTGGGGAGCTTGCTCATCTTGCTTGCAAGGAATTAGCAGCTCTGGCCAGGGCTTTCCCTTCGTCCCTGGGCCCCCTCGCTGTGTTTTGTGGCTGAAATCCCCTCCTGACAGCACGAGGACAAGCCCAGACCTTTCTCTAAGCACCCTTAGAGGTATGGGAGATGTCATGTGGCTTCTGCCCTCCTAGAGCCCTCAAATCTTCTGATGCCCTCTTCAGAAGGTGGCTTTTCACTCCAGAAGGAGCTGAACAAGGGCCTTCCTGAGCCCATGTCCTCCTGATCAGGACGAAAGCCAAGGGCACAGGTCTCGCTTGTGAACGTTCGCACCTTGGTTCCCACTCCCGGAGCAGCCACACCAACCCGGGAGAGCAAGCCTGGAGCGCGTTGGTTCCTGGCAGCGGGGGTGACCCAGGGTGGGTTGTTGGGGTTCCCACCATCGGGACGCAGTGGCTGGGTAACAGCAGCAGCAGCGTGCGTGCCGTGTGCTGCCTTTGCCCCAGGCGCCGCTGTCCCTGTCCCCACTGCTGAACAGAGACCTCGCTTTTATGGGCACCACAGCAGCCACCACTTTGTTCGAGCGGAGGCTTCTTATGGCTTAATATCGTTAAATACAGATGCAACTTGTGTTCTCTAAGGCCGTAATGCCCCTTCCTGTTACTGCCTTACAATTAACTGGGCTATAAAGCTTTCAAACGTATTGCAGGCACTAATTCAACTGGATGGTGAGGAAACATGGTTTTATTGGGCAATTACTGCGCTTGGAACATGCTGCAGTCCACGCGATCGCTCCCAACAGATACAGGGGCCACCAGGCCATGCTGCCAAGCAAAGTTCAAAGGTGGCACCCAGCTAATCTTGTCTCCAGGCTGCAAGGATGGTTTTATTCACAATTTAATAACAAGCTGTCCGTGAGCAGTGTCAGAGCTGGGGAAAGCAGGGTACTGCTGGTGCCCACCTGCCCGTGCTGCAGTTCCCACTTCTGCTCTTCCAGGTGCCGGCTCTGTGCCTCTGAACCTTGCATTCTGTAGAACTCCTTGGAGAATCCCTCCAGCCGCCTGCTCCTGACAGCCCAGGGGACGTGACGATGGCTGGGCAGGAGGAGGAGCTGTGCAAACCTGCAAGCAAATGTGCCAGAGAGATAGGTCACGAGAGAAACAGGTGACCATGTCCTGACGGCATCCTCAGCCTCTTTGGGCTGGCTGGCTGAAGCCACGTGGCTTTTCTGAGCCTAAAAATCCCCTGCAAAGACAGGGCTGGTGATTTTCACCTGCTGGAGGTGTCAGACGGTGTCAGCTCGGAGCTGGGGTGCAGGGGTGGGTGCACAGAGGGGCTGGCTGCTCATGGCGGCTGGTTCCAGCTGTCTTGTTGCATTTGGAGAAGCATCAGAGAAAGTTGCTTCTGGGTGCTCTGCAAGGTCCAGCAGGACGCTGTCAACTCTCTGGGAAATTTCCTGGCTGGCAGAAGCGATGCAAAGCAGAACAGGTGGGATGTGAGCACCCACTGTGCTCCCACGGAGACTTTCCTGGAAAGGGCATGGCACCGACGTTTCCCTGCACCTGCGGGCATGGAGCACTTGGTCTGGGGCAGCAGCAGATTAAATCCCGCACTGCACCGCCTGACCCTGTTCAAGACACTGCTGCCTCGGCAATGAGCTTGCTCCTGCCTCTCCTCCAGAGATGGATTTCTGAGGTGTCCAGCTCCCATGGCAACACAAATTCACCCCTGCAGCAGGGCTGGCTGCTTCAAAGCTGGGCAGGAGACGCCTTTTGCTGCCAGCCGTGGATGGTGCGGGCACCCTTGCTGGGTGGCATGAGCGGACAGCCTGGCTGGGGACAGTTTTCTCCCTGTGTCTCAGCGCAGGAGTTATTCCCTCGGTGCAGAGCAGGGAGGCTGACCAAGCACTCCCCTGCAGAGCGTGCTGCCTCCAGCTCAGCCGACCCCATGTCCCCTCTCCTGGTGGAGACAGGTTTTTTGCCCCAGTTTCAGGAGTGCTATGTGCTGCAGGAGAGCCTGAGTGGGACGGAATATGTTCGGGCGCTCCTTGACAAATCTGCCCTGAATATTCACAGGAGGCAGGTGCAGTGTCCCAGCCTCAGTCCTCCCAGGTCACAGCCGTAACCACTGCAGGGCTTTGCTGCTCTGTGCTCAGTGACATCTCACGAGGAGGATTCAAGGGAGGGGCTGGAGGAAGAGTTTCCCAGCCACACGTGGTGTCTCTGCTGGTGCAGCCACCCAGATAGCAATCTGACCCCGGTGTCCCCATGCACAAGGGGCACCTTGTTTAGGGATTTCTTTGGAGTTAATAACCACATTTCTGTAAAAAAGCTGAAATCAAATGCTCCCTCTTGACCACACTGATTTACACAGTCCAGGCTGGGAATAAGAGCAGATTATTTTGTTTTTGTTTTTCTTTTTCTCCTGTTTTGGAAATGCAGAAAATTTGTTAAGTGTTGAGGGGAAATGATTTTATTTCAGCTATAATAGCAGAACTCTGTATCCCTGTTTATCCCCAATATGACTGCAGCTTTCATGGCATTACCTTCAAGAAGCAGTTTCTCATTCGTATGTTTCTCTCCAGAGAGGAAGGTCATATCCTTCACAAATGGGAAAACTAATTAGAGAAGTAATTCAGCAGCTGCCTGATAGGTCAGATATCGGAAATAAATATACAGGTTAGTGCATTATGACAACAATGGCTTTTGCTCCTTTAGTCAGTCACGAAGAAAACATGTTGCAATATGAACATATCAATTTTATCACCCCCTGGCAGAGCAGACGTTTTGTAGCTGCACCACGAGCACGGCAGCAGCCTGCACGCAGCTGGAGAGCCTCGTGCCCAGCTGCCAAGAGCGAAGGTGCAGCGTTCCTGCAAGGGGTTCTCATCTCTGTGAGCACCCTGTGCTGCTCTGAGCCTCGTGGGCAGGAGCAGGAGCAGCTTCTGACAGGTGGGAAGCTATCACGTCCCTCATCTGCAGCCTCGGAGCTGGAGAGTGTGCGGTGGGGCCAGCGGAGCTGCAGTTATGCTCATAGCTATTTACTGCTTGCAAACGAGCTACTGCCTAAGAATTGCTCACAGGAACAGCTCCAAGCAGCAAATTCTTCCGAGAAAGCTGCAATCTGCTCATGGCTAATTCGAGAACAGAAAGAGAGGAAGGCTGGTGCATGTGATGAATTATTCACATGGTGCCGAGGGGAGTGCGTGAGGCTGGTGGTGCAGAGGTGGGACGGAGACATGGCCTGGACCTCACGGTCTCAAGCAGGGTGCAGGCTAAACTGGGCTCGGGTCTGGGAGCAAATGCCTCTCCTTGATGTTGAAAGGGGGAGAAGCAAGCAAAACGCCTGACTGTCAGAGCTAGGTCTCGGGCAGTGAGGTACCTGTGTGTGTGCCATGAGCACAGAGATTACTGTGCAGCAAGCAGCGAGGTTACACCTGGAATGAGAACTAGACACGTGCTTTAGATGCTGGTGGAGCTGAGCAGGAGGCAAGGAAGGTGTGGGAGGAACACAGGTGGGAAGGGATCCCAAATACTCTATAGATCTGACCCTGGGAGCTGCAGCCACTGGGGAAATGGGCATTCTGTTCCATGGGATGATCCGGGCTCAGTGATGGTCCAGAAAATCCTGCAAAGGGGTCACTCCAAGGATGGATTGTCAGAGTCCAGCCTGGCTGGGAAAGCTGCCCTGGGGCCAGGGCTGCGCAGATACAGGTCAGCTGCTTCCCAGGAGTCCTGCTGGGCTCAGGAGCTCCTCCAGTTGGATGTCAGCAGGCACAGACATAAGCCTTGGGCACAGACCAACTCAGACATCACCAGCAGCCATCTGGCAACTGCTGCTGGGGGGTTAATGTGAGCAGGGAAAAAGGAGATCAGTCAGACCAAAAGAACAAACATTCCTGGCCAGGAGTGACCAGAAAAACAAATCCTTCAGCCAAAGGCTGTCCAGGTGAAGCAACAAAGTGGCATTTTCTTGTAAAGGAAGTTTTTCACCCAACAGTCTCTGGGTGAGATGGGAGTGGAGCAGAAGGAGGGTGGCCGCTGGCCCTGGAGGTGCTGCTGCGCTGGGAAAGCCTTGGGGGTGGGCTCGATGCCCGCCAGCGCTGCGGTATGAGGGAGGTGGCAACAGTTATTTTTCTGAATGCTCCGTTGTTTGCTGTGGGAGATAAGGCTGCTGGGAGCTGAAAAGGCAGAAAGTGCTCTGATGGCAATACTTTCTGCAAATATTTGGTGACTGCATGTGATTCTATCTGAGCAGAGACCATCAGCATGCCCTCTCCGTAATGGAGAGATTGTTACTAGGTTGTCAGAGAAATTGTTTGTCACCTCCATCTGGAGTTGTTTTCAACAGCAAGCTTGTGTCCTCAGCCCACAAGTGTTTTGGCACCCAAGTCCCATTCTGAGAGACCGCTGAGGGTCTCCATGCCACCGCCCACCCACTCCTTGCTCAGGCTTTGCTTCCTGTGGGTCCTCTCCATCACCACCACCTCACCCTGGCCCTGCCTGTCGCAGGCTGTTTCTCCTGCCCTGCCACCTGCCAGCCTGGAGTCCTTGGTCTATCGGTGGCTTCTCCATGGCACCACGTTCAGTGATGGGGACATGAAGTTTTACTCTGCTCTGGCAGAGGCATTTTATAGATCGGGTTTCTGGTGGCAGCGAGGTGCATGGTCTGTGGTGGGCTCTGGAGGCACATCCCCACCTGTGGACGCTCTGAGTGTGGGGCAACCCATCCACAGGCAGGTGGAGAAGGCAGAGACATCCTCAGGGAAGAGGAAATGAGGGACTGAGAAGCTCAAGCAAGGCTGCTTGAGGCTGGCTGGTCTCCAGGCTCCTGCACATGTCATCCCCTCACCCCTTGTGTGGGGCCATGCCACTTGCCTTCAGTTCAAGCATCCCCAGGACAGCAGCCTGCCCCAGGAGGTGGGAAGTCCCGAGGAATCCCCTTGGAGGTCAGCACGTCTGCTGCTGCCTTGCTGGGGTACTTCTCTGCTAGGAAAATCTCCTTCCAGCGCAGAAGCATTTTCTCCACAGGAAGGTGCTTATGTGGGATGATTAAGTCAGCCTGCAGACTTCTTGTTTGTCTAGATAAACAGGTTGAGCTCTTTCAAGTCACCCATTTCTCCATCTATCTCGCCGCTGGCAGGCACAGGCAGGCTGTTGGCAGCACACACGTCACTGTCACCGGTGCTGTGCTGGCAGGTGAAAGCTCTGCTCTCCCCTGCTTATCCCGTGGCCCATCTAGGGGCTGCACGGGGAGCCCTGCCCGTGCTCTCAGCGACCCTTAGGGGATTTGCTGAGCCCCCGTGTAGATCCACAGGACTCCTTGATGAAGCACTTGGCTGTATCTGAGTGCCTGTGGGGAGTGGGACCGCTTCCCTGGGTGATCCCATCTCTCCGTCCCTGCTGTGGGCTCGATGTGATTCATCAGCCCCTCCATTCTTTGCATCAGCTGCAGATTTTTTATGAATGAGTTCTTAATATGCATGTTCGAATCATTGACGAAAATATTGACTACTTTAAACCTCTTGCTAGAAAACATTATGAGAAACACAGATTTAATGGCAGCTCCCCACCGACGGCAGCTGTCTGAGCTCTGCCCAAGTCTCAGTCTGTCTCACGTGCTTCCCCCGATGCTGCCGAGTGCTTGTTCTCAGTCAGCCATGCAGTGCTAAGGCAGTCACATCTATTCAGTTTCTTCTATTAACCAAACATGTGATCTCCTCTTTGAATGAAATGAGGGCTGACAAGCCCAGCTTTCCACAAAACCACGTTGATTGTCACCAGTGCTCCAGGTTCCCTTCAGCTGACTCCTGTCTCGCATTCCCTTGGCTTTGCCCACGTCTGATGCTCAGAGGCATCACCCAGCCTTCTTTCCCCGGTAGAGCAGCCTCCTGCAGCTTCCCAGTGGTACAGGATCCACTGGGGATGCTCCTGTGCAAGGTAACACCTTCTCCAGACCTGCCCGTTGTACAAGATAACCCCATTTGGTGTCACCTAATGCTGTCTTTGATCTCAAAATTGCTGTCAAGTTCTTCAAAATCCTCTTGTGAGACAGACATATAGACAGCCCACAAACATTTATTGCATTCCTGCCGTATCAGGAGTTTGTTCATCTCTGTAAGAGAAACTTCTGCACCATTTTTTTTGTTCACTGAGCATTTCAATTGCCTGCTCACTGCCATTCATTCACTGAATTATGCATTTTTAACTGATGAGTGTACCTTCTTGTATCAATTTTCTGTACTTCATAACATCTAATGCAATATCAGTGGTTATTTATTCCCCCCTCCACTCCATTTTGTTATACATTCCTTTTTTTTTTTTTTTTTTTTTTTTTTTTTTTTT
>VXAV01001298.1:0-18275 GCA_013399715.1 Alectura lathami
CACACACCTTGCCCTCCAGACCCTTCCCCATCTTTGCAGCCCTCTTTTGGACACTCTCTGATAATTTTATGTCCCTCTTATATTTGTTACCCAAAGCTGCATACAGGGTAGCATCCTACAAGAGAAGATGGGACAATTGTGGCACATCACAGGTAAGAAGAAGGGTGGCTCTTGCTCGAAAGAAACTAAGGCCTGGAAGAGCCATAATGAAGCTATTTGCTCTGCATCGTGGTCTGTAACTCCCACCATCAACTCATGAGGTTCCCACAAAGATCTCCCCTCCAGTATCATCTGCTTGAGCTGCCACAGGAAGGAGGGCATCACCAACCAACACCCGGACCCCACACTCTCCCCACTACCCGCCAAGCCCTGCACCTGAGTAGAAACGGGCCTTGAAGCCCCTGCCCACGATGTTGAAGTCTGACTTGAAGAGGACAAGGAGGTGCCGGGTGGAGGAGACGGTGCGCGGCGGGCGGACGCTGCCGCAGTAGCGACCCAGGTGGGGGGCAGTGGCGGTGGGGCCATCGAAGAGGGCCACGTAGTCGAAGCCGCAGCCCTGGCTGCCCTCCACCTGGAAGTCAGCGAAGACCAGGGTGAGGGGGCCGCTGACGGCTCTGATGCTCCAGCGACACTCGGCATCGTTGGGGTAGCTCTCGGGGTACCGTGGGCTGGCGATCTCCCCAGACAGCCCCGTCAGCTGCCCACCGCAGGCGTCTGCAGGGAGGCACAGCCACTGAGGTCAGAGGGTGGATGGACAGAAGGATGGACGCCCTCACGGCCACCCTCCTCCCTGCTACCTTTGCGGTAGGCAGCGGCGAAGCCACGCTTGGCTACGTGCCGGTCGGAGCGGAAGACGACGGCCATGACGTGCCAAGCAGAGGCGAAGGGTGGTGGGGTGCTGCGGCCACAGAAGGTGCCCAGGAGGTTGCCCCTGTCCCGGGCAGCCCCGTTGTAGACCTGAAGGTAGTCATAGGCGCAGGCAGCATGATACTCCAGCTCAAAGTGGCTGAAGGAAAGCAGGACGGAGGAGCCTTCGGCCACCACGATCAGCCAGGTGCACTCCGTCTCGTACGGGTACAGCCCAGGGAAATTGGGGCTGGAGAAGTTGCCGGAGGGTGCAGAGAGTACCCCACCGCATTTTATGCCTAGGCAACAAGAGAGAGGGGTGGGAGGTGGATGTGATACCCCCTTCCAGGGGATCCCTAAGAGAATGGTGGATGAGCAGTGGGATGGGGTGCACAACACCCTCTCCATCCCACAAAAACACCAGGACCTAATCCAGCCCCAGAAGGGCTCTCCAAGGAAAGCTGGAGTACAAGCGTCCTCCCCGTTGCCATTTGTCTCTCCATGCAACCACTTCTTCACCCCACACAAGCCCTGCTGAGAGGTGGCTTCCCACACTCGGCCACGTCCATGAGCTTGTCCTGCTGGTCCACAGCCCTATGGCTTGGCATCTGCATCTATTTCTTGCTGGGAAAAAGAAAGTAAAGAGTAAGTTTTAAGGGAGCAGTGGTTATATCCCAGCTGGTGCCTGGCTGGGAACGTATTCTCCTTTTCCAGAAGCTCCAGGGAGGAATTCCAGCACCTGCAGGCGAGCAAATTGGGCTAGGACAGCCCCGTCCCCAGTCCTGTGCCCATGGATCCAGCATCCTGCCCCATGGTGCCTCCGGACAAGAGGCTTTAGAGATTGATGTTAAACATGGGGTCAGCCCACAGGCTGCTCAGCCCTTCAGCTTTGTACTGTCTGCTGATGACGTTCCCTGCATATAAAGGCAATATCGGTGGATTCAGGCTCAGAGATATAGGGGCGAAGGGCTCAATGCGCTTCACAATGAGTTGTGCATGTAGGAATTGATTTTCTAATGAAATCTTTATACCGAGACATGGTTATAATGAAATAAGGCAGGGAGGGAGCCAGGGCTGAGTGAGCATGCTGGCACCGCGGGCACATGCATCGCATCTGAGAGGGAAGCAGACCCCGGGTAGCCTCTGGGGAACATGTGCAGGTTCCCAAACACAGCTGCATGCTCACTGCCATCAATCTGGGCCAAGCATAACGCCAATCAGTACGCACCCGTCGCACGCTGCTGCTCATTCCGCTCGCTGGCACGGTGACCCGGCGAGGGAGGGAGCTGCGGATGCGCACGGTGCCACGCTGTGAGCGGTTCCGGTGTGCACACGTGTGCCTGCAGGAGCAGCAAAGCGGGCGGATCTTGCTAATTACTGGGGACAGGCAATCGAGTAACACAGGGCTGTGCTACAGGACTGATGTTATCAAAACACATCCAAGAGGGAAGCCCACAGGAGGGGTGAGCAGCTGGGCAATTAAAGACTTGGTGCCTGGGGCGCTTTGGGTTTTGGGGAGGGATGTTGCCAGTCAGCCAAGTTTCTGGGCTGAGTTGTCCTACCCTGACCCCACAAAGTGCTGTGCTGTCTGCTAAACCTGCCCTGCATCTGGGGTCATGTACAGATAACACATGGGTTTTGTTGCATACAGAGCAGCTTACACGGAGAATCACAGAAACATTAAAGTTGGAAAAGACCTCTAAGATCAAGTCCAACCATCAGCCCACCACCATCACGCCCACTAAACCTAAGTGGTACATCAACATGTTTCTTGAACGCCTCCAGGGACGGAGACTCCACCACCTCCCTGGGCAGCCTGTTCCAACGCCTGACCACTCGTCCTGAGAAGAAACTTTCCCTAATACCCAGCCTGAACCTCCCCTGGTGCAACTTGAGGCCATTACCTATTGTCCTATCACTAGTTACCTGCATCTATATATGTATACATGTATACACAGGCGTGTGCAACTCCAAAAGTTAACAAATCCTCCAGCAAAGTGCCTGCAACTGCAATGGCACAACCCCTACCTGCCATCTTCAGTAAAACACGCATGATGCAGGGAACCAAGCACCTGGCCACCCCGTGCACACCTGGCTGGCTGTGGGACCAGCCCCTTCCCCGGACCCCTGCTGCGCACGGGCTCTTACCTCCACTTAGGGCCACCCCGAGCACCCCGTGGAGCACAGCCAGCACCAGTAGGCAGCCCGCAGCCCCGTGCCCCATCCTCCTGTCACCGCTGCCCGAGCATCCCTCCAGAGCTGTCTGTCTGGGAGGGGAAAAAATAAATACGGAGAGAAATAAATAAAAAGCAGGAGGACTGCAGAATTAATAGCAGAATGAATAATTCATCGCTTGTTTGAATTAAGAGCGGCAAGGTAACTTGATCTATTCCTCCCTTCCTTCACTCGGTTTTAATGATCTGGATCAAATGTCCCAAGGATTTACACTATACCAGATACCTTGTCAATACACCATATTTAGAAGAGATATTAATGTTTCAGATATGGTGTATAATGGCAGTAAGTCTGGGCTGACAATATGCCCTTAAGGGGCTATGAAAATAATTTAGTTCGCCAGGCAAGACAGCAAACCAAAATGGGAATTTCAGACTCACCACGGAAAAGTACCTCTAGAATTAACATGATTTATATTGCGGCACCCGCTGCACAAGCCAACTGTTGATAAAAGCTGGAGCCCCGCGTCGGCAGCGCAGCCGCGTCCCAGCACGACGCTGCAGCGGGCAATGGGTGCAAACCTGCCGGCATCGGGCTTTTCGCAGCCTGCCCAAGAGCAAAACGGCTTCACGGCCCACGCTGGGATGAGTGCCAGGAAGCAAAAAGCCACTGAGGCCTCACAGAATAAAGCAAGGTGTGGGAGAAACCTGCGTTTGGAAAAGTCACCTTCAAAGCAGTGGGGAAAGAAGCAGCAAGTATCTCTAAATCTCAGCCAGGGAGACAAGTTGCGTTTATTAATTAAGCAATGAGGATCGATGCCTGAGACATTTCCTGTGGATTAATGATGGGCTGGGAGGAGCCGATGGCCCGAGGTGCCGCTAAGGACCATTAACGCCAACTGGCCATTAATCCCCAGGAAATGCTCCATGCCAAGGTCATTAAGTGCCTGCATATATTTATGGGCAATAATAACAATAATATTTGGCCCGGCTCTCTGCCTCCTGCTTGGCCTCACTGGAGCCATGTGGAGGGCTGGTGGGCACCAGGAGCCCGTCCCATTGACTGCATGCCCACCTCCACCGAGCTCAATTAGCTGGTCCCTAATGAGCTTGGAGGGAGCTCTGCCCCCGTGCCTTGTCCTGGTTCTGCCAGGACCAGGACCCCGCCCAGGGCAGCTTTCCTGCCCCAGGAAACCCACAGACACCCCAGGCACCTGCAGGGGCTCATTCATCACAGACATCCCGCCAACACCAACCTTCCTCCACCACCGCATCCAGCACAGCAACACCGACGTGGCCGCTCGTCTCCATCCCTCCAGCTGAGCCCGGTGGTCCTGCTCTGTGCCGCGGTACCCCCGGGAGACAGGGAGCACACGGGGGCCAGGGCTGCGCAGCACAGCAGCTGTGACCCTGTCCCGGGGAAAGGCATCCATCAGCCTCGGGCACATTCACCCGCTCCTGACCTGGGGACGGCAATTCCCCGGCTGGGCCACGAGCCCAGGCAACGCCATTCATTAGCCCACGGAGCAGAGGGGATGGGGGGAGGATGAGGACAGCAATAATCCTGACAAGGAGCCAGGCAGGTCCTTCTGTGTGCAGCTCTGGGTCACTGCAGGGTGCTTTGGCTGGAAACACTGGTTTTTGGTGTTTTTTTCTTTTTTTGAGGTGGGCTGTATTAGGGTTCCCTGAGCTCCTTGGGGGGGAAATCTATAAATCATGAGTCAAAAAGACATTTGATTCACTTATATAGAAAGGATGTGATCAGGAGCGTGAGCCTTCAGAGAAGATCAAAGTTTTAAACGTGGTCCCCAGGCGGAAGAGGAATTATTTAGGCAGGAAATAATGAGATGAAATTAAGAAGGTATTTAGGCTGCCCACGAGGAAGAAGAAAGGAAGCGAAGCGAAGCTGCTCTCCCTGGCACAGCACTGCAGGGGCCTCTTGGGGTGGTCACTGTCCCTGTCCCCTTGCTGGGGGGGACCAGAGTACCTGAGCACCCTGCCAGCACCCAAGGACCCTGCCAGCACCCAGCAGGACAGGCAGCAGGCACCCCGACCTCCGAAGGGAAGGAAGCCTCCCTTCTCCCTGCCATGGTGAAGGACCTGCCCGACAGCCCTTCCATCCCCTGCCTTGCTGCAGTGCCACGCCACCCTCTGAAAGGGGCTGTCCCCACCGGGACAGGTTGGGAAGAGGGACCCATGACACGTGACACGCAGCCTGAAAAATGACAAAAGGATGGAGGGGGAAGGGAAAGGAGGGTGAAAATGGAGAACAAAAGTGCCGTGGGCTGTTTAAGAGCCCCTTTGAGTTCATAGTGCCAAGGACGTGGTCTCCCCTACGGAGAATTTCTCGCAGACCCCCATCCCCTCCGGCACAGCGAGCCGGGCTGCTGGCCGCATGCATCGCCTCCTCCTGCTCCCCTGCAGTCTGCCTTTGCAGGATTGCAACCCGCAGCATTCACAGCTTGCTCTGTCTCTCACCACCCTCCCTTTTAGCCAGGAACAAAGACAGGAGGCTTCGCAGCAGAATGGCCAGACCAGCTGGGTAGGGTTTAACCATCGTGGCCCATATGTGCTGAAATACCCAGACATATTGGGGTTGCGCTTAAAGGAACAGTCCCAGCTTTCGCCTGGAAATTCATCGCTTTTCCAAAGTGAGCGTGAAGTTTTACCTCAAGCCTTTGCAAAAAGGCTTTGTGGATTTTCAGCAGAATCTCAGAAAGGCAGGATGGTTAAAGCAAGAGGTATGTAAGTAAGGTTTTCAGAGTATGGAGTATCAGAGGAAAATATTTCCTCTGTGTTCCTAGCCAGGAACAAAGTAGAGGGAGCAACTGGAGAAGGCAACTCCTTATTTTATCAGTCCTGCACTACACAGAAGCTTCTCCACTACAGAGTGGCATATGGTGTCTGAAACACAGCGTGGCTGGGAGCTGAGAGTTTGCCTTGCACCTGACATGGGCAACTTTACTGCATCGACCTGTGTGAAAAGCCAGAACTCTATTTCTGGGTTAGAACAGCCTCCTTGCAAGCCCTTGCTCTGATGAAGTTAGCACAAAGGCTGCATCCATACTGGACTAAATCCAAGCATTTGGTAACTGGAGACAAATCGCTCTGATGTGAGGGAACCCATGCCATTTAAGACCACGTTATGCTCTGTAAACATGCACATTTGTGCAACTACAAAGAACTTCTTGTGGTTTAGTGGCAAGCATGGCAGACTGTGTCTGCAGGACCCAGGCTGTTCACGGCTCTCACTCTGAACCATGCACAAGGCAGGAGGGCAGACACACCCCTCAACAAAGATCCAGCTCTGTTACAGATCCCAGCCTCACCTGAAAAACCAAGAGAGCTCTCCTGTACCCAAGCACCACAGCTAACACGGTATTTACTCACCAAACACGCATGCATTATAAATGATCCAGCAAAAGGTGCCAGCCTCACTGTGACAGCAAAGAAGTCAAAAACCTGGTCAAGGCCAGCTCACCCTTGACGCGATCTCACTGTCAATGTCATCCCTGGAAGCACAGGCAAAGCTGAGACAGCAGATATAATGTGACCAGCCACCGCCTGCGGGACACTCGTTCAGGTAACCACGCTGCCTCCCAGTGTGAATCAGAGCCACCCTTTTTGTGCACTCTGCTTCTTTTGAGTAACTCTCAAAATACATTCCCTTTGTGCGAGGAGTATTATTTCAGACAGGCAAAAATGAGACAGGAACGATGATGCATTGTCATCTGTCATAGCTATGGAAACCCTGGGGAATCCCAACACAAGACGAAGAAGGAATGAACAGAAAAACAGAAAGGTGTGCAGAAAGGCTGTATCTCCACGTGCAGTTAGCAAACACGGTGGTCTAAGAAGGTAAAAGAGTGGAGAGAGGATAACAGACCAAGGGCAGCAGCAACTTGCACTGAACGGGAGGATGGGGCTGGAGTGCCCTGCTGTGCCCTGTGGGGCAGCACCCCAGCAAAGCCCAGTGAAGCTTCCACTCCTCGGGTGTTGCTCTTGCACGCTTAGGGCTCTTTTACTCTGCGAACATCCTGTGACAAAAAGAAACAGCTGTTTATTTGAAAAGAACTTCAGTTTAATGAACCAGGGCTGCGATACAACACGTAGGGGACACGGAAAGCAGACAACTGTCTTCCCTGACAGATCAGCTACAACTCTGATGCTTTCTCACAGACTTTTAGGATGTTCTCTTTCTCCCTCCAGGCAGCACTGCAAGGGTTAAGGTTCAGTGCAGGAAGCATTAAGTCCTCACTGAGCACCATGTGTAATTCCATCCTCATGTACAGTTTTTTTCTGTATGTGGCTGGAAAAACTCTTTTCGGAGAACAGCACCTTCATCCCCGTGTTAGTGTATTACAGGGCAACCGAGGCACGGAGAGGCTGAAGAGAGCTGCAAGATAATGACACAACTGAGGTGAACCCCACAGACTCCAGTGGGTCAGGCCAGCGCTCTGCTGTTCCCCTGGCCTTCCTGTCTTCTCCCTGGGGATTAAATCTCCCTAGAGTAGTCCAACAGGGCACAATACCACTGGAGACTAACATGGATCTCAAAGCAAGTCATCAGTCCTCATATTACAGCACAGATTTATACTTGGATGCTTCTTAGCACCTTAAGAGTTATCTTGTCTTAAAATTGCATGTGAAGACTTCTGTTACTGTTCCCCAAGGAATAGGTGATCATAGCAGCCTTCCAGATTCTGGAAGGTCACCTGATCCTCAATACTCTCTCAAGACTGAGAATCACACTGGAGACAAATATTTGACCCAAAGGCCTATAAAAGTACATGCACAAGGAGCTCAGTCTGTCGAGATGACTGATTTCGAGCAATGTCTTGAAACAGGATGTCAAAGGCTTAGCCTGAGGTTCCCTAGGTCAGGAATATCCTGCTAAAAGACAAAACAGGAATTTTCTTCAATTCCTGCAGCTGTCAGGCATCTGCTCATATCTTCACTGAATGCAGAAGAGCCACAGATTAATACAAATGGCTTTCTTCGACAGGAATTTACTATTGTCTTCACCAAGTCTTCATTTAGGCGACCAGCGTACGTGTTTTCCCGATAGCTCCAAGGAAGATTTTCCAGTGATGTTTCCTGAAAAGGCAGAAAAGGACAGTCAAAAAGGACAATCGACTGCTTACAGCTAAATCTCCCCCATCCCCTCAGAGTACTGCACAGGGCATTTTCCACCCTCTGGACTCCACCCGGACAGAAACGACCCATCCCAAGAGCTGTGCTCCCCTTGTGAAGCCCAGATAAATACTTCCCTATCACCGGACCTGGCCACTGATTCAGAGGGGACTGAACAAACCCAGGATGTAACTACTGTCAAGTAACACTGCAGAACCTTCTCCTCTGGGAACCACTTCCCACCATGCCTCTTCTATTCCCAGGTCCCAAGTCGACTCCTCCCCATTGCCTCTTCCATTCCCAAGCCAAGTCTCTTTCAGTCCCATCTTTTCAGTTGCTTTGGTTGAGAGAGAAGACAACCCTGCTCCAGACACAGCTCTGATCCCATGAGAAATGTTAGATCCCATGACGTTAGATCCAGCAGGACCCCCCACTGCTATTAATTAGGAGCAGAAGGTGCTCAGATGTGATGGTGACAGGCAGCAGAGACACCGGGACAGACACATACGGTCCTAAAAGGGAAGATGCAGAACTCAGTGTTGGAGTACACAAACCTGCTAAAAGAAAGGGAGAGATGTACGTGTGGGGCAGACTGTGTTGACAAAGGTTAGATGGGTTTCTTGCCCTTCAGTGGGTTGAATTTCAAGACCTCAGGCTCTTGAGGAAGCACTGTCCTGAAAAGAGTATCTAAGATATGTCACCAGAGACCATGACACTCCTACAGAGCAGTCGACGGGATGCCTAAGTCGCAAATACTTTTCTCTATACCCAATTTCAACTTGCCAAAGCCATATGTGGAACATAATGTATGAGGCAGATCCACCATGAGAGATACAAAAGTGATTCATCTGAGAAGCTAAAAATGCAATGGGATTCATTCCCTTAGCATAAATAATTCTTTCTATATCTTCCCTGCAATGAATCCTCATTTCTGAGGGAAATAATTTTCAGCTACCAGATCTGTGCAGAACGCAGGCAACTCTGGGACCAAATGAAAACGAAAAAGACTGCTCAAAACATAAGACCACTGAGAGGTATGCCCTCATCCTATGGATTTGGCACAGAAAATCATTTTACAGAGGGGGCCACAACTTTTAAAAGTTTGAAAATGGGTCAGCTGGGAAAAAAATCGCTGGGAAGTCAGTGCTAACAGACTAGATGAAGAGAGATGTAGCCATGAGCAATGAATGGAAGATAAGGACAGACTAAGGCACTGGTATTAGGGAAGAAGAAATAGTTTATTTGCTGTGAGGCTCCCAGAGCAAAGTTTTCTTTGCACAAATGTTTAGGTGCAGCAACAACTGTCTGAAGTGGGGGGGAAACGATCAACAGTGAATACGAATCAGTGGGTCCTTCCCACCAGAAGAGCTGCCAAGGGGCTGAAGAGGGTGATGGCTGCCTCCCTGAAATTCTTCAGACTGCCAGCAGCACGAGAATGTTGAGTACATCTAAGAAGAGCAGCAACTGGATCACAAAGCAGCCTTGATGACTGGGAAAGAGCTAGGATTGCACTGACAGAAAAGGTTCGTGCAGGACAACAGAACGCTCGCATAAATGCACGTCATATCCATTTATTTACCTGGCTTAGGACATAAAATACTCTGATGTTCCAGTAGCGAGCCAGATCCTGGAGAAGAGATTTCATATAAATTTTTTCAAATGTACGGAAGCAACCAACAAGAGTTACAAAGGTTTCATCCTCTTCATCATCTGTTATGGACTGGAGAATGGGAAGCATCGGTGCGAGGCCAGTGCCAGCAGCCAGCATGAGGAGCTCTCCATGCTAACAACGGAACAGAGAATTTTGAATTTACCATCGCGACTGGAAACCAACGTGCTCATTGTCAGTTCCTCCTGGCTGCCACACTGGTACAGGGTCCCGAGAGAGAGAAAGCATATCGTGTATCAGGACATGAACTAGTAAATACAAATCTCAAAACGTACTTTTCTGCAAAACCCATCAAGGATTACAGATAGCACTTGCAGGATTTATATATCAAACTTAATGAAACTGGATTATACCAAATATAAACATTTATCCTAACTTTAGCCCTGATTACAGTCCATTTATATTTCAGTTTCAGTTCAGCTGTACACTTTGCTGATCCATTGTGGGTGTTTTCCCACTGGAAAGATCCCAGTGTTTGTCTTGGATGCTGCAAAATACAGTCCTGAAGGTCCACTGCAGGGAATGGTTTCTTCTCCTTCTTGATCCATACATCTTCCTGGTGCATTACCTCACGTTTCTCAGAGAGCTATCAGCAGCAGCACCTAGTGCCTCCCACCTGCAGCATGGGAACATTCTCTCTACCCGTTTCCCTGCACCAGAGGAGGCCCATGATGGGGATGCTCAGGCAGTAGGAGGACAGGATTTTCCCATCACTTGCCCTAGCTGCCAGCCAGATCAACAATCCGAGAACTGGTTCTCAAGCCCTTGTTTTGGGGCCTTCGCCCCTAAAAAAAATGTGTTCTGTCTATGTCTGTTCATCATAGCCAGGGATTTGGTAACCCCAACCCTCTACAGCCAGACGTAGATGCTGGGGTGCTGTCAGCCAGACGACTTCAAGATGTGGTGTGCAACTACAGAAAAGCTACAGGCAAGAACAATGTCCGCACAAGGTGAGGCCTAAAGTACAACCACTGGCTATGAAACGGGCGCTGTGGCTCCCACACAGCTACCCTGACAGCTAGTGCTAGAGGAGGCTGGTGGCGCAAAGGGGCTGGTGCTCAGAGGCCGCTTGTGCTGTGCTTTGACCAGGCAGTTTATTGTGATGGCTTTGATCTCCCTGAATCTGAATCCTATTCTATCAGCAGCAAATAGAGATGAAAGCAATTTTACTGCGGAACTCATATTCAGGACCTTTGTTATAGTTCACAAATAACAAACAGTTCTTCTATAGCAAGCTGTTTTAAACGTTGCTCAGGTGCTTTGCAAACTGCATGTGCAAGAATCACCCAGCCAGCCCCTGAATGCAGACACTTCTAGGCACGGCTGCTGTGTTCTGTCCCAAATGATCTGGAAGATTTTAAGAACAGAAGTGAACAGTAGCCTAACACAGCAGGGGGGATATTTCAGGAAGCAGAACACAATTGCTCTGCATGTGGCTTGGCCACTGGGATTTTACAGCCCCATTTTTGTTGGGTATTAAAAAAAAAAAAAAAAAAAAAAAAAAAAAAAAGAAGAAGATGAAGAAAAGAAGGCTGTGGGATCTTAATGACCAGTGTTTCAATTCTGCTTCTCATTTGAAAGGTCAGAATTAAGTAACAAAATTAGTGTGCGTGAGAAGCCTTCCCCTGAAACAGGATCTGCCTTTCTTTGCAGAGAGCCTGGTATCTGTAGATGGGATCAACATTTACAGAGTGGCTGGGTGATGTGACACCTCACTGGAGCTGCTGTAGTTCAGGGAACACCCAGGAGAGAAAAAGATCAACACCTCTTTTTCACTCGTGCTCAGTCACAAAATTGCAACATGGTTCAAATAAGGCAAAAACCTATCCACGCTCATTGCTGGGGCAGAATAAATTCCCTTTGTTAAACACACTGAGAACGTCTAATGCAAGTGATGAGCAGAGAGCCTTGCTAATTTTCCAGTCTCCCACCCACCTCCCTCTCCTGTTCCTTCTTAAATATGCTGCAGTTCAATAAGGTGTACTTGCTCCACTTGACTGCTAATGCTGCAGCACTGTACAATAACCCAGAAAGTCCCTAAAATAATCATGAAAACAGTAATCAAATTGATGTCTTCCCTTTGGAGTATTAAACAAAGCTAGCTGCCACAAGCTGCTACGTCTCTCAGGAAACTAACCTTATTAGGTCGATATGGGAACCCTCCAAACGGCCCACGCCAAAAGACCATGTCTCCTTTTTTCCAAGTCTTTATGTATTGTGACATTAGCCCAGCTTCATAGCACTAATAAAAAACATTGCACAAAAGAAAAGAATAATTATACTCTGTTGGAAAGTTTCCCAGCTTAAAGTCAATTATAAAGTTATCTACATTTAAACAAGAAGGGGGCAAGAAACATTTCATGCATTTAAAAAGAAAGAAAAATCATTCTATTTGAAAAATAATTCAAAGTTATACCCAAAACAAAGACATTTAAATTAAATCATATTGGACCCATTCCAGCTTGACTATAATGTAAACATAACCCACCCTCATGCAGTCCAAATTTCCAAAACTGGAAAAAGCTTATCAAAGTTCTTGCCTACAAAGCACGCAGCGAAGAGTGTCTTGAATACAAAGCACAGTCCAAGCCTTCAAGTGTTCTTCAAATCTCAGGGTATGGGATCTGGAAATGCCCTCTGGGTACTGATAGTTATATAAACACTGCATAGCCCTTGCTTTATTTCGGTCTCTCAGATGCTGTGTTGATACAACTAGTGACCCCAAGACAGGTTTCTCATTTATAAAACTCCCTTTTCAGAACAGATCAACTGGATGCTCAGGGATGCTTCCACATTTAAAAAAAAAAAAAAAAAAAAAAAGTTAATTTAGGCCTCACATAAGAAAAACATCAGCCAAAAAGTTGCCTTCCTTTCTACCAGGCACAAAAAATATTACCTAGGCTTTCCCCACAGGAACGCTAAACTCACTTGTGACTGATGACAAAGGGTCAGCGCTTGCTGGAAAAAGAGAAGAAAGGAGAGCCTGAAAAACGAAGGACTCATCCAAACTGTCTTGTTTTGTATGTAACGTGCTACAAGCATCTTATGTCCTGTTGGAATGACGACTTCATGGCTGAGGAGAAAGAAGACGTGCAAAAGAACAGCCGCGGCGTGGGAGAGCAACGGCCGGCCCAGCCCGCAGGAGCAGATAAGCCAGCAGCTGCGGCAGAGAACTGCTCTCGCACGCTGATAAGCCTGAGGAAGAGCAACACAACCAGGGGTCAAAAGATGGGATGCGACAGCAGCCTTCAAGGTCTTCAGCTGATATAACCCGGGAGGAGGTTGTTTTGGGGTGTCGGGGGTGTTCGTTGCGGGGGCTGTTTTCTGCACACACACCGGACAGGAGCCCAGTGCCTTGGCTGGCCGCCAAGCAGCGGAGCTGGTGAAGCACAGAGAAGCTAAGGAGAAGCGTGAGTGAGTCTGTGCTTGCAAGCACTGCCAGCTAATGCAGAGCACAGACACTCCTCCCCGTGTGAGACCCCACTTAAACGGGATACCTCAGGTATTCAGAACCGTCAGCACCCGCTGCTGCATTCAGAAGGTGAATACATCACTCGCGTGCACCCAGGCTCTGAGTCGGCATCAGGAACGTTTCATGTTCAGAGGGCTCGGGGCAGGTACTACGTCTCACGCAAAGAGTGTGCAGTTGCATCAGAGGAACAGTGTTTGACACCTGCCTTCTTCAATTGTATACGGAAATACGATACAAAAGGAGAGAAGTCAGCCCTTCCTTACGGCCTGCTCCCAACGGACCATGGTAACGGAAGCTAAAACAATCCTTCTTTCACCAAAATTATTTCCAAAAATTGAAGTGAAAAGTGATTGAGTGGGCTTAAAATGATTTTTTTTTTTTTTTTTCTAAATAGAAAGAAAAAAAAAATTATCTCCCGGGGGAAAACTTCCACACCCAGCTTTACATGGAGAGAAACCCTAACATTATAAAATCACTCAAAAAGAGGGTTAAGCTCTGTAAATGGCAACTGCCTCAGTCTTAACTGTAGTATCACAAATGCAATGCTATAATAACAGGAGGCAGAAGGGTTTGAACAGCGCTTGGATTGCATAGTAATAATAATAACATAGTACTTTCCAAAATTGCCTGAATAGTGTGAAATACACCACAACCTACAGAGCGAGTTACAAAAATGGCTGCTTTACACTGGGTGTTACCAACCTCTTTTGTCACTGCCAGAGAATAACTACAGCTCCCTTTGGGATGAAAGGTTCTATATAAAGGGAAGGTATCATTACAATCATTACTATTATTATTGAAATGCAAAACCTGTGAGTAGTAAGCAAGTATACATGACATTTCACAGTCATCCAGCGAATGTATCCCATTAATACAACTCAAAGGCAACGTTTCCCTCCCCTACCACACACCACTTGCCACAAGAATGGAGAAATGACCCTCCCACAGGTACCCCATACAAGCTGCACACATTTCTGAAGAACAGGGCTTGCATTTGAACATACAATGCATAACAGACCTCCAAAATTTGAAATCCTGAAAGGCAGACAGGGGACAAACAGTCATTTTCTGCCACCCACCCAGGATGCCCAGCATCCTGCGTTTCACACCTATGCTGCTGTCTGTGTCTGCCCTGAGGAACCACTAGCGACATACCAACACAATATTAGAGAAATCTTCTTCGATTCAATATTCTCCACACAAAGTAATTATTTATAAGAGCCCTGCAGACCACGTTCAGATTTCCAGCCAGGCTCTCCTGTAATATCCTTTCAAACTCAACCAGCTCGTCCAAAATGGGGCTCTGCTCCCCAGTAGGCGCAGCCTGTGCCCGTGGGTTACTCTCCCACCCCACGGACCACGGGGACACTCTGACTGCAGGCAGCTCCAGAGCTCTGCCTGCACAGCAGGAACAGCTGCCTGCTGCCTTTCCACATTTCTCACCAAAATGAAAGCTTCTTATGAGGAGCGTCCTTCATGCAAAATAAAGGGGGGAAAGTAAGGGCTGGGCAAAGACTTCCCAAAATCAATGGTTCACCTGGGGCTGGCTACTGGGTGGGGTTTCAAAGACAGATTGAAAAGGCAAAACAAAATTAGCAAAGAGGAATGGGCGCCTCTTTCCACGCTGGCAACTGCAAAGCTCCCAGGAGGCTCTCTGTAACGCTTAGCAGGGCTTGTGCCGCAAAGCACGTGTCTGTGTGTCACCTTCCTCTGCTTTCAGTTTTGTGGGGGGGAAAAAAAAAAAATGCAATTTTTATCAGCAGAGCACAACTGCTTCAAAACAACGCAGAAACAGTCCATGAGGGATTTGAGTGATTTGACAGAGCCTCACTAGAAGTGCTGACAGCATGCTCGGCTCCTACAAGGAAACGCAGTCTCCAGCACCTTACACTCTAATCTGTACTGTATAGACTTACTTACTTTTATTAAAACTTCAAAGTAACCTTCCGCATTCCCTGGGCTAATCGGAGTATAGGCTCGCTGGACCTCCAAACCATTCACCACTCCTCTGAGAAAAGAAATGTAGGAAACCACTGTAACTTGTGCCATGGACAGATATTACCAACACTTCTGCTTTTCTCTGGGGAGACGAGGCGATGCTGGGGGAGGCTGCAGATCCTCTTCTCAAATGGCCCAGCCTGTCCACAGATGCAAAACATACCCCTCTAAGAGGTAAAAATCCACAGGGAACAAAACTTATAATGCATCTATTGTTTTCCTGGCGGTGGCCCCAGCTGTACCCTGCATTCAGCTCTTGGACACGGCCATGGCAGCAGGTTTGAGCTGTTTTGTGAGAAACAGCTCAGCACGGAGGAGTGGCAAAGGGAAGAGAAAATGCTTGCTTGGTAAGCGTGCTATTCCATTTGGTCTGGGGTACACCTTTCCTTCTGTGTTTGGACAGCACCTGGCAATTAAATAATGAAAGTTAGGGCACAGCCTTACACCAGGCTCTTGTCAACACTGCCCTGCAAGCCTCCTCTTTCCACAGAATATATCCGTACTGCTCTTCACTGTGGTAACTGACTGAAGTGACCAAACCTCTCCCTCTCCTGCATTACGAGAGGGCTGAACAGAAAGCATGTACTTTCAGCAGCCAGCCAGCTGCATCCATCAGCTGTTCACGAACAAATAGCGTCAACAGATACAGATCAATGGCATCCTAACATGACTTTTTCTATCTGGCAATGATCACCACAGATGGCTGAGACAGACATAAACTTTTCCCAGGTGGCCCCTTTCTGGGGAGTAATAAACTACAGAGGAGGGCTGTTTTTCTAGAAATCGGTTAGGAAATGCCTGGATGTGAGAGGTAACACCATGGGTGCTGAGTTACCCCAAGATACAGAGCCTGAAATGCTGAGTTCTGAGGTTAGTGCAGCTCGTTGTCTTCTTTCCAACACACTGGAATAAATCAGCCATTATAACATCTATTCTTTGACTCTTTCTTTCTGCAAATGTCTTTTTTATTTTTATTTTTTAAATCACACCTAGTTCTTTCTGACCCACCGACGCAAGGATAATGCTGAAGAAAAATAGAGCTTTGGAGTGGCTTTTACCATAAAATTAGCAGAGCTAACGAGCTCACAAGGTCTTTCATCTGTATTATTGTGGAGCTATAGAAGTTATGATTTGCCTGGTATGAAGGCTTTGTCTATTGACAAAACCCCATATACTGGGTTACATAATGCAGACTGTTTAACTAGCAGAGAGAACAATACCTTAACACGATATGTTGTCCCAAACTCAATTGTAGACTGCTATTTCCCGGTAATTCAAATTTGTACTGGTAGGTGTCCTCTGTTAGCTGCTCCACTGAGCTTAAGTTGAATGCAGTAAATGTATCTGGATTTAGCTCTGAATTATTGCTCTGCAAGAACAACAATAAATAATTACTTGGTTAGATGGTGTCTTTTATTATTTCATTTTTCTTTGGAAGCAAACGTGTGTGCTCATTTAGTGCCGGACTCCAGAAGAGCACGTATTAAATGCTGGGGCCCAGCGCAAATTTCAGCTCTCTGCTGATTCATTATGGTGTTCTGTGGTATGCGCTTTGGGATTCTGGATATTCTCCCCTTTTAAAATTACATTTTTACACCTCACATCAAGGTCACGCTATTATGACTCACTGCAATCATCTTCTTGTGTCTGGTAACAAACAGCAATAATGCTGCTAAGAGAGCTGAGCACTGCTTTGGGGGCAACTTTGCAACCTAGCGATGACCACTCAGAACAGGAAATACTGCTAGCTGCTTCAACACTGAACATTTTTGCTTGACCCAGCACTGTTCATCTTACGTAAAAGAGCACCGAGAAGCTTAAAACTGCACTCTGCAGACAACTATTTGAACACCGTGCCACACACCATGTAAGGTTTTTCATCCTCAGAATGAGGAGTCTCAAGAAACAGGACAAGATGAAAAAGACCAGGAAAACGGAACTTCTCTGAGGAAATCCTCAGCAGAGCAAGATGTGATTCTGTGCATCTTTCCCCATTCCCACTTTTCAGAGGTCTGCTCTGCCTGCCTGGGGGAGCTGCCAGCACACGGTCTGGCAGGAGAAGCTGCAGACCCAGGCGGGTAACCTGACACCAGGGGAACGCTTGGAAAATCACATTACAGCAGGGAGAGAGCAGGCAGGGAGAGGGTGTTTGTGAAGGCAGAGCTTGGGAAATCACATTTACACCACTTTAATCTATTGCCGCATCCCCCACCCATCACCGCAACCCCACACGCTAACAAGTACGATCAAAGCCCTGGCTCTAGGACACAAGGAAGATAAATTGACCTCCTCCTTCTTTTCCACGAGAAGGCTTTTATCTTGCTTTGCTTTGGCCCTTTCCCACCGTGCAAGCTCCTTCTCGAACACATCGTAGATGCAGGGCTTGCAGCCACTGCCACAGCACTGGGACGGAGAAGGCTCCCGGGGCCTGAGGGCCAGCCACTCATCCTCATCGCCGCTCGTGGCCTGCAAAACACGAGCCTCGCGTCAGGAAGCGCAGGGTGACGAGCCACAGCACCGCTTGAAAATGGAAGGAGGCAGCAAGCCGACGGGTTTCAGGGCTGAGAAGCTCCAAGCCGACGGTAAACCGACAGGCAAAGCAGCCAACGGTTTGGTTACAGGCAGCTTCGAGCCCTCGCACGCAGCCGCGCAGGAGAAGGCCCGCTGCGGTTTTACCTGCTGGCCTGGGCCCAGGCGGAGCTGCACCCAGAGGCCGGCAGAGCGCCCAGCGCCCTGCTGCACGCCACGGGCTCAGCGCTAACACCGCTGCCTGCGCCGCTTCACCAACAGCGGGTCCGGAGGAAATCATAAAACCACGGGTGACAAGGCGGAGGGAGAGAGGGCACTTAGCACTTCGCGCAGCCTCATTTTCCAGGCGCGCTGCGAGCACTAATTAACCTCCAGCCCTGCATGAGGAGCGCAGCAGGTCCGACCCGCGGGGGGGGGGACCGGAGGGCACCGGAGGGCGGCAGCCACCGCCGCG
>VXAV01001298.1:19264-77879 GCA_013399715.1 Alectura lathami
GCTCGGCATCGCCGCCAGCCCGGAGCACCAGCTCCCGGAGCAGGACGCGGCCGTGAGCCGCGCGATCGCGCACGCGCGGCTCTGGGACACCACGGAGGTTGCTCCCAGGAGGGAAAAGTATTGGTAAGTGCTCAGGCTTCGGCGTTGGCCGGTGGTCAGACGCAGAGCCTGTAACACGAGGAGAGCAGCTCGTGCCTGGGTCTGCTGTGGAGAGAGTCACCGTGCAGACCTGCCCGAGCCTTTGCGTCAGGTGGCAGAACAGCACGGCCCAGCTCTGGCTGTTGGCAGTACCAGCGGGTACACGTGCTCTGTACTAAAGCTGCTTTTAGGCCGAGGTCTGTGTCTCTCTGCTTGAGGTCTAGTTTTAGCTGATGCAAAATGCTAAGTTTTCAAATAACTAATGGCAAGCGTTGAGGCTGCCAGCTTGGAGCAGGGCTGGCTTGTTGGGTGTTAATCTGAAATCCGCGCTAGCCGTTGGGAAGCGTTATGCTTTCATGCATCTTACAGACAATAACGTTTTAGAGCATTCCTGTCCCAGAAACATCTGCCCACCGTTAGCATACCATTTTTACTTCATGTAACCATTTTTTTTTTCTCCCTCATTCCGAAGCCCTGTGCTGTTTGAAGACTTGATACACCTATGCCGGTCCATGGCAATGAAGTATCCTTCCCTGGCCAAAAGGATGTTAGCTAGAAACTACAGAATTGCAGCTGCATGGGAAAGAGGTCGGTTGCTGCTGTGCCGCAAGCAGTTAGCTCTTCTCTTTGACATTGGAGGGGAAACAAAGTCACTAGCTGAGGGCTTAGAAAAAAACGAACCAGCTTGTGGAGCCCGGTAGTTTTTTCAGCCTTCGTGCTGTCGGGATGGGCAGCCTTGGCTGAGGGCAGGGTGCTTGCCCTGAGGAGGTCACTGAGGCGTTAAGACGGTGTCAGCATGGCGGTGGGAGAACCAGCGTCTTGGAACTGGTTGGTTGTTTTTGGCAGCCAAACCTGTACCGTCTTTCTGAATGTGCTTAGTTAACAAGCTATCAGTAGTAATTAACGTCGCTTTTTTAGAAAAAGACCCTGCAGCTGAGCTGCTCCTTGAGGGTAGTTTGGAGGCGAGGGGGAGGGTGAGCCCTGCGCAACAAGTTGCTGCTGGGGTGCTGTTGCCCAGAAGTAAACAGACGCCTTTCCCTGACGTTACTCTAGTGATGTTTGAGTGTAGCCTGATTTCCCTCCCCAGAATCCACTCTCCTTCAGGTCCGTGGCCAGAATGGAATACTCATGAGCTCTCTGGCCCCCATACCACCGGTAGCCTCCAAGGAGGAGATAGTGACCACTAAAGACGATGTTCTGGAGACCTTCTATCCCATCTCTCCTACAATTGATCTTCAGGAGGTGAATGTGTACCAGGAGCTCAACGACACCGGTACGTCCAGCAGTTGATAACGATTTTCCAGCAGCCCTTGCCTTTCTGCCACACGGCTGAGGGTAGGGGGTGGACGGGGAGGAGGGCGCAGCGGAGCGGGGCCTGCGCTGTGGAGAGCAACCCAGTCAAATGGCTGTACCGGGTCCTGAAGATAGGGGAGAAAACAGTGGCTCTGTCGTCCCTCACCGAGCACTTTCTGATGTGGTTGTCTGCCGTTTAGGTTTTAAAGATGGTTATCCGTACGCTCATCCTCACACTCTGTATTTCCTGGAATCGGCCAACATTCGTCCTGACAGGTTCAGACCGGAACAGCTTCGTGCTAAAATGCTGATGTTTGCTTTTGGCAATGCCCTGGCAAAGGCTAAGGTGCTGTATGGGGTACGTACTGGGGACTGCTGCTGTCTTGCTAGGCCTTTGTTCTTTCTCTAGCACTGCAGCCAGTGGAAGAAGTTGTGGAATTCCCTTGCCGTGGGGTGTTACAGTAGTTTTCAAATGTGCGCTGATGTGTCCTAGCTTCCCACCCTGGAGCTCTAAGCCTAACCGTCAGGTATGGCTGCGGACATCTGCTGATCCAGAAAACCATCTCAGCATGTTCATGATGCAACTTGCACTGGAGCGGTAATAGGTAGGAACCAGGGAGGAGGTTTAACTGTAGAACTCTAACCCATCCCACATCTCAGTATGCAAATTGATGCTTCGTTGCTGGCTGAAGGAGGAATTTTAATTAAAATACGAAATCTACATTCAGAACTTGTTTGACTAGAGTAATTTTCTGGGCAAGGTAACAATACATTTATTAAAATCTTGGCTTTAAACCAGGCAGAAGATGCAGAATCAGCAACTACTCCTACAATTTCTGTGGTAACTGGCTTTTTAAACGTCCCCCTTCCTCCCTTCTTTCCTAGAACGATCCCCAGGTTCTGGAGCAGCCAATAGTGGTGCAGAGCGTTGGCACGGACGGCCAGCTCTTCCAGTTCATGGTGTTCCAGTTAAATACAACAGACCTAGTGTCTAGTGATGGCGTGAAGAACCTGGTCTGGATTGACTCTGACCAGAATCTGTATGAAAAAGCTCAGTGCGTTCCAGAAGTCAGGAAGAGGGTTGTGACGGTAAGCAGCTGGGAGGGAAGCGCTCCTGGGCTGGGGGTGGCCTGGGGAGTGCGGACCCTTCGCCTCTGCCAGAGGTCTGGGGGCCGGCACGCAGCCGTGGTGCAGTTTTAAACCAGCTGAGGGAACTGACACAGGCGCCGGCCCCGTTCTTACCGGAGAGCCTTCAGCAGGTGCTGCTGCCAGGCAGCGTGCGCACTGCCGATGTACCGCACCGTGTGCTGAGCTTAGTAGGAACTCCTGCGTGACGATTCCTCGTCTGTAATCTCCCACCTCATAGCATGCTTGTTTAAAATCATCTTGCGCGCTGACGAAGGCGGTGCTCACGTGCAACTGTCAGCTTCCCTGTGGAGTAAATAGAGCAGAGTGCTGTCAGCCCGGGTTACGCGGGGAGGGCGTCTCGGCTCGATGGGCTGCGCGTGTGTGCCACCTGAGGTCCGTGCCAGCGGAACGGCCTCCGCACAAACGCGGCTGGGGAGGGAGGGAGAGCACGGTTTGGAAGCTGCCATCTTTGAAGTCTTATTCAAGCGTATTTAGAGGCATTGTTTGTCTGCATTAATCACTCCACTGCAAACTGAGCATCCCTGTCTTCTCTCTGCAGAAGCCCGCTGGAATATATGGCTTTCAGCCAGAAACATTCAAGAAGTTTCTGGCACTGTATCTGCATGGAACTGTGTGAAATTCAGCTCAAATGAAAATCCTTCACCAACTGTACCTGCTGCTTCTCTTTGCCAGAACCATCACGCAGTTAAAGAAAGGTGGATTGATTTATGTTCGAAAGTAAATTATATTGCTACTGAAAGTAATTTTTTTTTTTAAACCAAATTGTGACTGAAGGAACTTTAATTTGAGGGGCTCACCTCTGGTGTCAGGTTAGAGAGACATCGGGTGCCTCCTCCTGGATGATCCCACTGTTGCCTAGAAAGAGCAAACCCATCGTGATCTCCTCGCACGGCTGCTCCTCTCTGTGTGCCTTTGCACGGAGCTGGGCTTGTGTCAGGGACTGGTGCGTGCGTTGTGGTCTCATCTGACCATCTGGATGAACACCTCGGTTGTGTGTTCCAGGCGCAGTCTGTCCAACAGCTCTGCTCTGCAGATTTCAGGAGACAGATTTTCACTAGTCAAACTTGAGATTTGCGCTCAATGAATTGGGCTGCATCTTCTGTAAGTTAAATTAACAAATCCCTCAGTCGTTAGGAGAAAGTGCTTGAAAGAGGAATGATCTGGTAAGTGTTGCATTGATCTAAATGACGTTAATTCTGCCTGTTCAAAGGGATGCCCAGTTCAGCTCATCTGTTGAAATCTGTAATTTGCACGGAGTTATTTAGGAACGTATTTTAATGCCCATGCTTTGTGGAGACTGTTCCAGGTGGTGGTTCTGTCTCTGTCAGGCTTGTTGCCTCTCTGCTGTGTGGCAGGGACTCTGCAGAGCGGCTGGTGACATCCGCTCGCACCTCCTGCTTCGGGTCATTGCTTGTCTCAGGGAGCAGCCCTGCGCTAGGCTGGGCTGACGTTCCTGAGCAGAGCAGCTTCGCGGAGGAAGCGTGCTAAAAGAGCGTCTGCAGTGAAGAGGGGCCATGAAGAGGTGGAACACCTTGCATGCTCCTGGGTAGTGTGGCAGTCTGAAGGTGGCCTACATGGGAAAGAGCCAAAGTCCCTTCAGCTGCGTTTGCTGCGCCAGAAAATCGCTGCTGTTGAAGGCAGCAGAGGAGAAGAAATGAAGCGAGGCTGGAGTCCTGGCTTCTGCGAGACTCAGTAGAGGCAAAGCCAGAGCACAGGAAGGGACGGATGAGGGCAGAACAAAGGCAGGTTTGAAAAATGATGGAAGCAAGAAGACCTTGAACAGTCAGCGGGGAAATGAGGTCACTTCAGGTACCGGCTCTGGTCACCCAGAAAGCCACGGGAGGTGCGGGGACCGTTGTGAGTCCTGGTTTGCTCGGGGCCTGAGGGAAACGGCCCTCATGTTGCTGGGGGAGCTCCTCTGGGGTCTCAGAGGGAACTCTGGGTGGGCAGAGCAGGGCTCCTGGGGTGGGGAACCCCGCTGCAGACAGCCATGCAGGCATGCCTGGCACCCCGTGGGCGTTCCCTGCACGCATCCCCCGGTGTGACCCGCTGCAATCAGCCCGGCGCAGGGAGCTGGGAGCAGGACAACGGGGCACGGAGGCACATCTGGGTGGGCATCAATAAGTCATAAAGGCTCGGCAGCAGATAAATAAACGGCATTACCTCAGCACGGGCCGAGAACCAGACATTAACTTTTCATGAACGGCAGCCGGGAAGCAGAACATGCGAGAGCAGGCCTGCTCGCGCCCGCGAGGGAGACCTGGAGGAGCCTGGCTGCGCCGGGAGCCAGCGCACGGCAGCGGCGTGCAGGAGCTGGGCTCAGCCTGCCCGGGGAGCACGGGGATTTCTCCACCAAAACCCCAACACTGGGGGTGCGCGGTGCCTGCCTGTGCCAGCTTTGGACACGCCGACGCAGCCAGCCAAGGGATGAGCAGCTGCCAAGGGCTCCTGGTGCTCCTGCTGCCTCCGTTAGGTGCAGCCACGAACGCCGTGACCGCGCTGGGGCTGTCCGTGGGGACCCTTGGGTGCCTGTGACCGGCTGTACAGGCTGCTCCCTCCACGTGGACGGTTTTGCACAGGGCAAACACCGTGTGCTGAGTCCCTCGCGCTGTTCCGGGCGAGAATTGCTGCGGGAGCACCACCTTCCCCTGGCTCGCCCTGGTACGAGCCCAACTCCGCGGGCTGCGATCGCGGTGCCAGCGGTACACGCCGTACCCAGACCGGAGCCCCTGCTTGCTCACATCCTGCTCCCACGTTTAATTTAATGAACACCGACGTGGGAGACAATTATCCCCGAGGCTGGGCACGGGAGGCTTTCTGGGGAGGGATCTTGGCAGGTTCTCACCGCGGCGTTTAAGGAAATGAAGCCGCGATGTGGTGAGCACCAGCAGGGCCCCTGCACCCTGCCGTGGAACCCCTGGGGCACAGGGAGCAACCCCCCCCCCCACCTTTTTAGCCCCAGAAGGCCCCTCTGTGCCTCCCCACCTGCAGGCCAGGCCCCCCGCTATTGGGAACCCCCTCGCCCATCAGCCATCCTGAGAGCGTGCACGGAAGGGAGATTTTCTCCCAGGCTAAAAGCTGAATTTTCTTCTAAATGCGTAACAAAAGCCAATAAACCAGGAGAGCCCCGCTAAGGAAACCTCTCCCCAGCCACCGGGGCCGCATTGCACACGCATCACCCCCACGGCCTGCCCCCAAAGCTGCTCCCGCGTGGCCCCCGACACCCCAAAATGCCGCCCCAGCACCCCGCGGGGGTCAGACCCAAAACGCCCGCAGGAGCCACGCGCACGCCCGGCACAGGCAGCGCCGGGAACAAACTGCAGCGCACGGGAATCAAATGTTTATGTTGATATTTATTACAGCATGGGGGGGGAAGGGGGAGAACCGTTTCATTCAAAAAAACCATCCCATACCAATGAAGACAATAATTTAGCTATTCATTTTAAAATACACTAAAACCGGTCCTTTCATTTCCTCACGTCAGAACGAAAAAAAGGAAAAAAAAAAACAACTGAACAAGATGGAAAGTGGAAAAAGAAAAAAAGTCGGCCCCTTCCGGAGCCCACGGGCACACCTGCGATGCAACACATCTTCATTCGGTCATTTCTTATCATCACTTTTAAAATATTAACCTGACTGTAACTATGAGACTGACACCCTTAGCCCCCGTCCCACCCGCCCCTCCCTCCCCAGCGACTTTCTACAGGTAAAGCACAATTAAAATGCCTAGGAAAAAGAAGGCAAACATTTAAAAAAATTCGTATTACACACTAAAAAAAGTTTGTCATCTCATGTCTTGCAGTCAGAATAATAAAAACAAGCCAAATGTCCCCAAAAACATTTCAATGAAGGGGTGCGGAAAAAAGACATCCCTTTAATAAAACATTATCAACAAATATCGTACACAAACTACAATGTATAATAATTATTTTTTTTTCTTTTTTTTTTCCCCTCTCGGTATTTTAGAACCAGACTACAAGTTAAGAAAAAACACTGAAACAAGATACAATGCTTTCAATAATCCGCACAAGGGTCAATCCAGGGAGATAATATTTTACAGAGCATGATATACACGGAGCAGAAGTGGAGACCGAGAAAAACAAAGAGCAGCTACAGGGGTAGTGTAATGTACAGAGATCCCAGGGCTCGGAGCTCCCCCGGCACGGCGCGGGCACGGCGCGGCTGCTCCCCGTCGGCAGCCGCCTCCCCACGGCGGGGGGCAGTTCCGAGCCTCCCCTTGGTTTTTATGTTCTTATGACCGCCTACAGAATAGCAAGGATACATCTGAATAACAAGAATTACTTAAAAAATATCTCCATCCAGTTCCAAATCATATATATAGGTGAAACCCTGACAAGAGCACATCTTTAAAGGGGAAAAATAAAAAAGCAAAAAGACGAAAGCAAACAAAGCCCCCAGAAGAACCGAAGTTAGCTGGAGATCAGTTTCAAAGTCCCAGGTCAGATCAACCCTTTCTTTCTCCTTTCTTTCGGTGGATTAAAAAAAAAAAACCTCAAATTTGTGTTTGTAGTGAACCAGCTCAAGGACTCTTGGGAAGGGAGGGACAGAGATTTCTTCTTGTACTCTGAGAGGGGGGGAAAGACTAACACAGTGCATGCCACAGTCACAGAGAGGAAGATCACAATTAATTCGAGGATGTGATCCTATAAGGGGCCACCGGCATTAACCAGTTTGTAACGAGGTGGTGGAGTCTCTTCCACAAGCAGATCTTGTTACTGGAGGAGGAAGCGTTGTGCTGCGAATGAACACAAAAACAAAAAAAAAAAAAAGGAAAAAAAAAAAAACAAAAAAACAGGCCTTCTGAACGAAAACTACCATTGTAAACTGTCCAGTTTATTTAAAAAATGACTACAACAGAGACAACATGAGATTTCATATCTAGACTAGCTTCCTGGTGTCGCACGGCACAAACATACAACAGGGTTCTGTTTCTGTCTTTATTTAAAAGAACAAAGCAAAGAGATCGGAGTTGGGTGCTAGAGGCTTCCATTTGTTTCCAAAAAGAAGTGTCATGTACATATATAAACCCTTCTGCACAAAGAAGGATCTTGTCATGTCTTGAAATATTTTAAGTTTTGTCCTTCATGTTTTATGGAATAAAAAGTTCAGCCTTTTTATTGCATGAAACTAAACCTGGGGTTCTGGCCCCCGCCACGCGTCTCCCTGCCAATACACCTAGCTTCTTCTTGCATAATTCTTTGAGATCCTCCGAACGGCAGCTGACTCTCATGATCCTGGAGAGGAGGAGGGGGAGGGAAATCACACACTCATCGTCATGCTGGGGGAATACTGCAAGAGAGACAAAGCCAGGGTGAGAGGCGGGCAGGCCAGATCCGAGTGCCGCGAGGGGAAGGGGATAGAAAAGTGGGGCTTGGGCTTACGAAAACTGTACAACAACAAAATTGGAGCTGATAAATCAGAAGGAGAGAGTATGCCTGAGACTCGTTACTTCAGAGCAGCTCCCAGCACCGGCAGGGAGCCGAGCTGCCTGTCCCAGCTGGCCCCCGTCCCGCGGGAGCCTCTCCCACAGCCTCCTCTCCCCCACTACCCCGCGCCTCGCCGGCTGGGAGCTGCCAAGCTCGCACCCACCCACGCCCGCCCTGCGTGTTTCTTCCTCCCCCACCTTTCGTCCCTGAGCAGACTGCAAACAGAGCAAAACAGAGCAAAAGAGGGCAGAAAGGAGGCTGGAGGGAGGCAGCCTCCCCAGCGCGCAGCCTCGGGCCGGGCGCCCAGCCCCGTGTCCCCCAGACTCACATTGTCGTTTTGGAAGGAATGGAGAAAGTTGCCTCCCAGCTCCCCGTCGTCTCTTGGAGTGCCCGGGGGATTGCTAATGCCACTTATGTTGTTTGGAGAATTCTGCGGGAGACGAGGGGTGGGCGGTGAGCAGGTCCCCGCACACCCCACGGAAGCGGGACGCAGCCCCACCTGCCCCGCTCACGTCCCCGAGAGAAAATGGGAGGGGGTCATGCAGCCTCCTAGCAGCTCACTTACTTTTGGAAGTCCATCTATGTCTCCTGACCCTGCGGGGTGGGGACAAAGGAGAAAAGCCTTACTGAAGGTGCAGCGCCAGCCCCTGCTCCCCACCCTCCACAGCCCCTGCTCAGCGGCAGAGCCGTCGGCGCTCCCCGAGCCGTGGGGCGGGCGCTCACCTAAGGATCCGTTCATGTGGTGGGGCTCCATGCCGCCCATGCCGCCCATGGGGCCGTCGGAGCCGGGGCCCATCGGGAACTGCGGAAGGGAAGGCAACGAGACGTGTGTCAGCCCACAGGCAACAACACCCGCGTCAGGCGAAAGGCAGCACCCAGCCCTTGGTGGCTCTGGGGACCCGTCGCCGTCCCCTAGTCCGACCAGAGCTGGGTAAGAGGGATGTGTCCATCTCCCAAGGCTGCAGGACAAATCGGGGACTGTGGCCATCCACGTCCACCATCTGGCCAGACCCAGATGTGCAAGCCATGCCAGCACCGAGGGCTCTCTCCAAACGTGAAAGGAATTAGGGCTGCAGATGCCCGCATCCCTTGAAGCCCAGCGGCTTGCCACCACCTTGACCGGAGCAGCGGGACCGCCACCCTCTTGATGAGCATAAAAAATGAACAAAGTCGCTGCAGAGTTAATCACTTTTTGAAGGTTTGTTTTATTTCTATTTTGCAACAAATGGCTGAAATCAATTAAACTGCTTTACTCTCAACTGATGAAGTTAATTATGATTTGTTATGGTATCTGATATGTAAATTATTAGAAAGCAGACTTACATTCGATCGACTGCCTGCGGGCGGTACTGGATTAATCATTGTGTAGATGTTGTCACTTGAATTTGTTGAATCTGTGGAACAGTGAAGCCCAGTAAGTCTGGTGATTAATTCATTTCTTAATTAAAACAAACTCATGCCACTTGAACTCATTCTTTTGTATTTTATCACCTAAAATTCCCTCTAAGTACCACCATTTTCTGGCTAATTTGTATTTAATGAAGATCCACAAAGTTTTTAATCACAGAAATTCAACTGTGAAAAATAATTCAACTTCGAAGCGGGAACTGCGGAGCTCGCTCGCCGGGGATGGCGGGCAGATAACTCGCGGCCGCGTTATCACTCCGCACCCCGAAACCTCCGGGAACATCCCAAAACACTGGGGCCGGGGGGATGGGAGAGAGCCCGTGGGCATCGAGGTGCCCCAGCTGTGAGGGGGCGGGGCGCAGTGGGGCAAGAGGAGTTTTGCTAGGACCCAGCCAGAAATGTAGGTCAGGGCTCCTCATCAAAATGCAGGAGGAGAAGGAGCAGCCGCAGCCTCGCCGCAGCTCCTCCCCTGCAGCTGTGGCACTGCGCTCCCCCCAAAAACCCAACTGGGGGGAGGGGGCATGGCTGGCCCCAGGGAAGGGATGTGGGCTCCTACCTGCGGGGCTGGGCATGATGGGTGTCCCCGGAGGGCCGCCGCCACCGGGAGGACCCTGCGGAGAGACGGAGACGGCGTGAGCCGTGTCGGAACCCCCAGCGCGCCCCCAGAGCCCAACGCTCCCCCGAAGCCTTCTGGTTTCACCCCACTGCTGGTAAGCACGGGGAACGCCGCAGGACATCCCCGCTGCCCCACGTTTCCCGGAGCCCTCCCAGCCCCGCGTGCCCCACTTCCACCCGCGCCCGCCTGGAGCTGGGAGGACTCACCACGTATGTACCAGGCGATGAAGAAGAGTATGGGATCTATGTGGAGAGAAGAGCGGGGTTTAGCCGACGCGCAACCAGCAGTGCGGCAACACGGCCGCGTGCTCCGCGGGGTCTGAGACCCACCAGGGCCAGGGGAAAGCTTCCCCAAGCACCCACGGACACCCAAGCTGCACGCCCCGTGTCTGGAACGGTCCCCAAGTCCCCAAGCAGCGCTGCTGTTGCTTAAACACAAGGACAGAGCATACTCACTGAGTTAGCACTGCTGGGGTTGGGCCACGGTCTGCCAGCTCCCGGCCCCCTGCGGACAAAATCAAACAGAAAAACAAAGTTCTGCTGTTATCCATCACCCCGCACGCCCGGGGGCAGCCGGGCCGCACCCCGGGGTCCTGTGAGAGCGTGGCCACGGGGGCTGGGGGGGCTTACATGTTAATTCCGGGCATGCCAGGACCTAAGGAGTTGGGCGGAGGTCTCATGCCGCTGCCATAGTTCTGCAACGATAACCAAGGATCAGTCTACCATAACGAGAGGGGAAACCGGAGAGGAAAAGAGAAGGGAAAGAGACACAAACAAACAAAAAAACAAGAGGGTTAGTTCGCGAAAATGAAGGCCGAAGAAAATTAGGTGACGACAGATGTACGGGCAACTACATTCAGCAATTTCTGAAAAAACAATTTAAAAAATAAAACCAAAACAATGCAGAGCTCCTCCGCTCCCAGGCGTGAGCAGCGAAGAGCAGCAGGGTTTGTTTTCCCATGGCTGAACGGCTCTGCCAAAATTCCCCCGGAGCCACCCTGTGCCTGCAGCCGCTCTGGCACCCCACAGCCACAGGGACGCCCTTGAGCCCCTCCCAGCTTCTCCTGGGGACCGGGAGCCTCAGATCAGCGTCCTTCAGCTCGTGAAAAACAGATCCAGCACAAAGCCCAGCCCTGGGCGCTGCAGGAAGAGGAATCCCCCAATGCCGCGCTCCATTTGGTCTGTGTTGTGCTCCCTGCCCTCTGGGCATCGTGCAGCCTGATTTAGGCCATGCGAGAGCTGTGCCGCTGCCTTCCCCCACCAAGCAAGCCCGTTCCCAAATGCAGCTTTTTCGTTTTTGTCTTTTTTTTTTTTTTTTTTAAGCGAGGTAGGGAGGAAAAGCTGTGCGCTGCGGTCCCTGTGCCCTGCAGCTTGGGGATGGCATGGAAGGAGGGGGAGCAGAGGAGGAGGAAGGTGTTGGGGTGGGAAGAAGCTGCAGTGCTCGCTGGCTGCTTGGGGTGAAGTGTCCCCCAGGAGCAGGGTGCTGGCCGCCCCAGAGCTCCACTGACGTCAGCAGGTCTCCGCAGATCTCCGACCAGGCCACCTGCCCCGCGGTGCGTCCGTTTTGGCAGCACTTTGGCCGTTTAGAGAAAAACCACCCGGGCAGCAGAGGGGCACTGCCAGATGCTTTGCAGCCCCCCAGGCACTGAATGCTCAGCTCACACTTCAGCTCTGTCAGCTTTTCCCCAGATTTACGCACTGCTCTGTTGCGGGCATCTACGAAGTTTGTTTTGAGGAGGCAGACAAGGGTTTCCCCAAACAAATTACTAGCAAGGCCTTAATTGATCAAAATTCCAGCCATTTACACTGAATAGCAGCATCAAACCCCTTGTTAAAAAAAAAAGCTCAGCATGTTTAATTGGAGCTGAAAGGAAGGCAAACGAAGCCATCTGAAAGATGCTCAGGGAGGGCGGGGAGGGAACGCAGCTGCGCCGAGCGACCTGGATGCTGGGCAAGCCGCCGACGGCAGCCAGCGAGCTACAAAACCTCTTAACAGAGGCGCTGGCAAACATAATGCTGGCATCAGGGAGCAGGGCCTCCACAGGGCTAACGCGTGGCCGTGAAAGGGAAAAAGCAGCGGCGCTGGGCTGTAAAAGGTGATCCACAGTTGGCCGTCAGGGCACCAGGATGCCCTGGCTGGATGCGCCGAGGCATTTGGATTAACTTTTAAATATTGGGAACGTCCTGGTAAAACATTTTGATGAAAAAAAAGGGGAAGCGCTGGGCAAGCAAGGAGCTATGGGCTGCTGATTCTGGTTCAATATTTTCGATCCTTCCTTGCACACACGAGCGCTCCGAGCGCGTCGCTTCGGGAAGCCAGCGCCAGATTGGGAGCGCGGGCAGCCGCTGCCGCAGTTGCGCTTCTCGAAGCGAAGGGCGCGCTTCGAAAAAGCTCTCCCAAATGTACGTACACAGCGAGCGGCAGAGCGAAAAATAAAGCTCTGAGAATTTCACAGCTCCTCCCGGCTCCCAGACCTGCCGCCATCCCACGCAGCGCTCGGCGCGGCCGCAGCTTCCAAGTGGGAAGCGAGCAGCTCCCAGCCGCGCGCCGCCAGCGCCCCGCACGCTTTCCTTGGCGCCAGCCGCGCTGGCAAATGCCATTTTGTTTTATTTTTTGCAATCCTTCCCTAAAGGAGCGTTGCAAGTGCAGCAGCAGGGCCTGTATCTCCGGCTACTGCAGCGCTAGCTGGGCGTGGGCTCATCTGGGAAATGGTGCTGGAGGGTTTTTCCTCCCGTGCCCTAGGGTGGGTGCCCGTGGAGGTGGCTGTGCAGCCGTGGAGGAGGGCTCTCCTCCCTCCTCCGGCTCGTGGCACACAATGGCACAACTCCCTTTACGTTGCACTCGCTTTAGCTCAACAGTCTCGAGGGGAAAAACAAAACAAAACTCCAGCACACACGTTCGTCTCCTGACAGACTCCGAGCCTCGCGCTAAAAACTCAACGTAGGCGACAATGCAGAGAGGATAAACCTACAACCAAAATATGGTAATCTGTTTTTGAAGGCTCTTACAAGGAACAAACAGAAGTGAGTCAACAGAGCAGCATGCAAATCCACTTCAGAAAATGAATCAACAGAAAGGCAGAATATATTAACCCAGATCTGCTTAATTTTAGAGTTTGCTCCTCCTTGGGCTCGTTCTCCCCACCTCACCTCCCCTTTCTGGAGTCGCTGAGCAGGATTTGGTATTATTGCAGCGTAAGAGAAAACTTTGATTCACTTCAAGCTGCAGTTGGGTGAAGTGCGAGCGGAGGGAGCTGCACCATGTTTGCAAAGGGTGAAAAACCACGTGGACAACCAGCACCGGCGCAGGAGCCCTGACCGCTCCAGCACGAGGGCTGAGTGTGCTGAAATGCCTGGGAAAGGATCAAAGCTTCTGAAACACACTGGAAACACCCTTGAAAAGGCCAGAAAAAAGGTGAGCCAACTTCTCCGAAGCACAGGGGGCAGCGAGGATGTGCAGGCACCGAGGGGCTGCCCAGCTTGCAGGTGAAATCTGCCCCGCTAAACCCACCTTCCTCCTAAGCTGATGAGTTCCTCTGCATCACCCTCTCCCTTCACCCCTCCAAAAAAAAAGTCTGAGTAATAAATGACTGAAATAAGAGAGAGCTCCACAGAGCAGGGCAGGAGGAGGAGAAGCTAGCAGAGGGAAGAGTTACTCCCTTGCTAAAGGTATCTTTCCATTTATTTTTATTTATTTATTTCTAATGCACGCATCCTTCCCCCTTCCTGCTGTTAGGGTCATAACAGCTTCCCAGGCACGCTGCATAATGCACTCAAACACCGCTCTGGCTCGGTGCTAAGTGGCATCCCCTTCGGCTGAAGGGCAAGAGGGGGGCTGCAATGCCCCTAATGAGGAGGCGCAGCCCTGAAGACCTCACTAACGTTACGAGGGGGGATTTCCAGATGCAAGACTAATGTAAAACGCATTAACACTAATGGGGGACAGGAAGGGAAATCTCCCAGCCCTTCCAGGCCCTCGGGGGCTGTGGAGATGGCGGTTGGCGTTGGCAGAGCCGCGCGATGCTCTTTGGTGCTGCTGGGGTTACCTGCGGACCGGGACCCATGGGGCCCATCCCTCGCGGAGGATTCATCCTTTGCATGGGTCCGCCCATGTTCGGGTGCCCTGCCGGGAGGAAAACAGGATGTTAGGTGGGAGAGGGGCCCAAACGAACGGCTGACGAGGCGGGGGAGGCGTTCAAACCTCCTCCCTGGGTTTACCTTGCTGTCGCGTGGGATCCATCGAATTGGGCAGCAATGGCTGTGTACCAGGAACGGCCCCCGGAGGCTGGGGAAACAAGGTGGGGAAGATTTTAAAAAAAATAAGCCAATGGCCAAAATGCAGCCTAAGCACAGAGATTTGCGTCGAGGCTTTCTGATTCCAGTGGGGACAGGGGTTGCTCAGAACCCAGCACCCTCCCCGCCCTGAAGAGCTGCATCCTGCATTGCACCGCATCCCTCCAACTCCCTTTGCAAACACCCCTTCAGACGCCAACATTCCCCACTCCCGTATCTGAGGAGGGCGGGGAGCCCCGTGCTGCACGGGGCAGAGGCATCACAGCAGGCCACGACAGCAGCCTGGCACCGTGGCTGGGTCACCGTGATTGCAGTGACAGCGATGGGCAGCGTGGCCTTTGCAAGAGGCCGACATCGGGGTTTGTCCCCGCATGTTCAGGGTGGTGACAAGGGACACCCACAGCCAAGTTTTCCCTGCAGCCACTCCCCCTCCCCAAAGCCAGGCTCTCCCTGGGCATTGCGTCTCGTTACGGTTCAAAGGCTGCCTTCCCCGCGCTGCTCGGCACAGATAAAGGGGGAGAAAGCACAGATACCATCTGCCTCGGGGAAGCAAACTGTAAGCAGCTCTGAAGCAGTGCTGCCTTTTATTCGAACGCCACCACCAAGCCAGTTCCCCCGCGTGAACGCAGGCAGCGGGTGCGCGCGGCCGAGCCAGGACCCATCTGACCCCGCAGCAGCAGGCTTTCATCCCCATCATTTTACATCTTGGAAGACGTTAGCGTGAGGAGGGCAAAGCAGGGCTGTCGTAGTGGTGAGTATTTAGGCTTCTGCTCCCCAACTTTTCTGCGTTTGTATTTATTGTTGTCCCTCTGGATGTGACCGTAACCCCGCCAAGCTCTGAGTGTACACAGAGTTGTGTTTTATACGTGGTGTCTGGGCAAAAAAAAAGTTTTCCTAATTAACTTCACAGGCAAAATCAAAGGTCAGAAGTCCTGGAAGCCCTGAACACTGCTGCTGCACAAACTCCCCAGCTCCTGCTTGCCAGCGCGCTGGACGCGTCTGTGCAGCGTGAGGCAAGGTGAAACCACAACTGGTCTCAGCCCTGCCAGGCAGAAGTTTGGGTAGGACCTAACACAACAAGCCCTGAAAATGGCAGCAGCCCCGCCTTCACCAACGCTTCCACCAAAACCCAAGCAGCTGCCTCACTGGCCGTCTGTCTGTCCAGGTCTGGCCGTCTGTCTGTCCATGTCTGTGTGGCTGTGCTGCCCCCACCTCCCACCCTGCCTGGCCCTGAGGCGTTTTGGAAGGTCCAGTGACTGAAGACTCCAAACCAGCGAATAAAAGCATGAAGAAAGCTGCAACACTCTACTTGCCAGCTGCTGTGCTGCCTAATCAGTGCTTTGGCTGATTAATAAGAGCTATATAAGAATGATGTTATTTGTAAGAAGCATTAGCAAAAAACAAGCTCTGCCCAGAGCAGCCGTGGGTGCCCCGTCCCTGGGGGTGCTCCAGGCCAGGCCGGGTGGGCCCTGGGCAGCCTGAGCTGGGGGGTGGCAGCCAGCCCCCGGCAGGGGTTGGGGCTGGGGGGGCTTTGAGGTCCCTTCCAACCCAACCATTCTACAATCCCATGATTCTAAGATAATTTTTCCAATTTTTTCTGCTACTCCAACAGATTGCTTGCTTCCCTCAATTTCACTGTAATCGAAAACAACCTGTGATCAGGTTACTGCTGCACAGACCCGCACAGCATCCCCTTAAACGAGGAGAACGACTCAACGCGATGCCACGCGTTTCGGCAGCGCGTGGAATGGGAGCCGGCGCTGGCAAGGCCAGAAGCAAACTGCTGCCGTTTAAGCCAGGATAAGAGGATAAACCCAACTCCAAAATTCAGAAGTGACCTGCCCCGCCTGACCCCGCAGCCGATCCGAGCGGCCGGGATTATCTCCATCGCTTTAATTTGCTGTGATCGCAGGGAAAATCCACCCGGCGCGCGGGGTCGGAGCGCGGTACCTGGTTTCCCATCCGGATGGGGGGCCGGGGACCTCCTGCGTAGCGCGGTGACATGAAAGGCTGCAATGACACAAAACCCAGGTCAGCAACACGCGGCGGGGAGACAGCACGTGCCCCACACACGCTGGTTAGACTTTACAGACTCTTTCTGGAGAAATCCTTCTTTCAAAAAGTTGAGTTGAAAAAGGAAAAAAAAAAAAAAAAAAAAAAAAAAAAAGGTGTTCGGAGTCCGTTTATTTAACGTTTTCTGTAGGTTTATTGTTTCAGAGCATCTGACAGACTTCAGCAATGCTATGTGAGGCTGTTATAATTAGTGCACGGGAAGCCCTGAGTGTTAGATACGGAGCTTAAATATGTGTATATAAAAAAGTGGGAAATAAGCACATACAGACACGCACACAAAAAAAATTCCCCAACGCTAAGTATTGAAAAAAAAGAAGGCTTAAGGTGCTGTTTTACAACCGCTGCTACCAACAGGAGCTGAAAAACCCACATCCAGCTACATTTCTCAGGCTACCTGGGGGAGGTAAACCAGTCTGATACCCACGAGTGACTTCTCGGTCTGCTGTCACCTGCGCACCCAGCAAAAACAACCAAACACTGGGAAGAAAGCAACGTCCCACGGCGGAGCCGGGGGCGGCGGGTTCCCGCTCCCAGCGCGCTTGCGGAGCGCGTCCCAATGCACAGCCCTACCCATCGCTAGTGTCGTTACCTGACTGTGGGGTCCCATCATGCTGTTAGGGTTGTGGGGTGGAGGCTGTGCGTGTGGCGAGGGCTGTGAACCAGGCGGTCCCTGTGAGGTCAGACAGTAGAAGGAGGTTATAGATTAGCACATGAAAGCGCAGAAAGAGCTAAAAAGGATTCACGGGTGGAGCTGTTTTGTCGGGAAGGCAGTTTGCCAATTTTTTAATGGTCTTTTTTTTTTTTTTCCCTCTCCTTTTAGTTGAGTTTTTATTCATTTGTAACTGAACAATGAATAATGATATATGCAAAAAAAAAAAAAAAATTCAGAACATCTGTCAAAGCACAGCAGCCACATTACAGTAAACGGTCCAGTAGTTCAACCACGTCCGCAATGATAAACACACAGGGAAACACTTTGCAAGGGCGTGCAACGAGAAAGAAAAATACGCAGGAGAGAGGGTCAGAGAGGCTGGGGGAAAATACAAAAACAAAAACCAAAAAAACACCCCAAAAGCAAAAAAATGTGTATCATTTTCTCCTCTCTCCTCCCACATCCTGACGGCTTGGAAACACCTCCCAGGGTTTGCCACCCGAGGGTCCGTGGTGTGCTCGAGGGCTGCGGAGGTCCCGAGCCCCTCGGCGCTGCTCCCCGTTACGGACGCAACGTCCTTCCTCAGGGTGGGCTGCCTAACGGTTCCGGGGAATTGGCTTTCGGGTAAAGCGCTACTAAGGACGTCTAGGGGAAAAAAGGAAAGATTAGTTCGTGTAGGTTTTGAACACTGCAATGCAGCAGTTGCTGACATTTTGGGGTTGAACGCCCACTTTTTTTTTTTTCTTGATTTCTCTTTAAAGCACAAAATGAAAGTTTGCTTGGAGGAACTGTGAGCTTGGTGCAAGAACGTACCAGTGCATGTTAACGTAGGGGAAAAAAAAAAAAAAGAAGCATTTTTGAGTCAAAGGACGTGTAATTGGTACAGAAAGCAAATAGGCTCGGTAAGTACGTTATGCGAAGCGACTGCACACTCCAGGAAAGGCGCAGGAGCAGATGTTCCCTACCTGCCTCGTTACTAATTTCAACAAGTGTTCGCCTTCTAGCTGCTGCCAGCTATGGCATGGTTTGTTACCATGAGCAATTTTCTTAATTAACAGACATTAATTAGCCATTTAGCAATTTTGCAAGCATTTGTTTAGCAGCTTTCCTAAACATGAATACCACTGTGATAATGGTACTGATTAGAGGGTCCCCTAATTAACAGTACAGGGAAGGAAAATTGAAATCACATAAATTAAAAAGGGAGGGGAAGTTAATGAAGGCAGGACATATTTGCACCTGCAAATCTTTTGTACCGCAGAAACTTGAGTGCAATGTAAATAAAGTAAGAGGTTGTTCTTTTTTTTTTTTTTTTTTTTTTTTTAATTTTTTTTCAGGGGGGATGCGCACNTGCAAACTGTTACGCAGGGAGATGCAGCCAAACACTGCAACAAGCCGCCTGGCTCCGGTGGCCGTGGAAATGAAGCCCCGCCGTCAGCACGACGGGCTCTGCCGCTCGCCTTCCCCGTGCCGACAGCCCCAGCCTGAGCGGGGCACTTGGAGCAGGAGGGCACCCACCATTAGGGGCACGAGGGCACCCACCATTAGGGGCACGAGGGCACCCACCATTAGGGGCACGTGCCACGGGGCACGCTGCTGCCCCCGGGCAGCCCACGGCACGGGGCTGGGGCAAGCCAGGCAGAAGGCCTGCGGCCATTTTGGGTGGCTTCCCCTTCCCCAGTCAGGGGGAACGGCCACTCACAGCTAATTCATTCAAGCCGAGGGAGGAGGAGAGGGTGGGTTTTCTTCCTCCAAGGGGCACTGAACAGCATGTCTGAAGAGCGCAGCACATCTGAAGCGCCGGCTCCTTCCTGCCCCCCGGCTGGGCCGGGCCCCCCGCCTGCAGCAGGGCTGCCCAGAGGTTACAAGCTTCTCCATCAGAACGGCAGGGCCTCTGGATACAGTTATCTCCTAAACATTTGCAGATGTTACAGGGCCCAGACCTGCCTTCAGGCTGGGAACGCCTGCCGGATGGCTTGCTTTCTCCAGCGGGTTTCCCTCCTTGCCACCAGAACAGTAGATGATCTTGTCGGATTGCAGTGCTGGAGACAAATGTTTTGCAGAGATGACATGTGGGCTCCAACCAACAGAATAACTCCCTTTTTTTAAAAACATCCATTTAGCATTCATTAAGCAGCACTGCTACAACAGCAGGCCATGCAACCCTCCTCCTCCTCCTCCTCCTCCTCCTCCTCGTCGTCCAGGCCTCTCCACAGGCCCCACGCGCAGGGCTGACACTGCGGAGCTAGGCCTGGATGGCCGCTTGGGACATGACTCCTTACCGCCTTCGAGCCACCTCAAAAACCCCCCACAACCAACCCTACATCGAAACCGGTGTTCGAAGAAATTGTTTCCGACAGCGCTAGGTGTTCCAGCCCGCCTGTTGACCTCCTCTCTGCTTCATTTTCTTCCCCTTCTGTACTACAGGGACTTTAAAAGACAAATTTGGACTACCAGATGACAGAGGTTTGCCACTGCTGCTGCTTTATAACGGGAGTTTCCATGCGATCAGATTATTTCCGCTCTGTCTTTCATGAGCTCAACTTCTCAAACTTCTTGTAAAATATTAAACATGGAAAATTGCACTAGCGATCATAGTTCTGTATGTGTCAATTTATGTTCTGAGAGTAATTCACCACAAATGGATCATGGTTGATGGGCTACATACTTTCAGCTAATGGTGGAGTTTTTATATTCAAAAACATTTTCAAGTACCTCTGGGGGTGGCAGAACAATGAAGAATGGTATAAGAAGGCAAAGCATCAACGCAACAAGTTACCAACAATTTAGAGTCAGCAACAGGAAGGCTTTTGCCTCTGCCCTACCAGTTTCAACATTAGAAAACACCAAAATAAATTAAATGGATGTTAATTAGAGCAGTGCCTGAGTTCACTGGATGGGAACCTGGAGCTTTACTCTCGTAAAATGAGAGGGAAGTTTTGTGACATGTAAACAAAAGATTGAAATATCCCTAAGCAAGCCTTAGGGGAGATGCTCAGGCTCCTCAGGAGTAGGTCTGTGGTCACCCTGCAGTGCCCTGGGGCCCCTGCCGGCTCCTCCAGCTCCACGGGCTGCTCTGGTGCTTTCAACCCAGCCGTCCCAGCCCTCAGGGAAGGTTTCAGAGCCCTAATGTGCACCCCCCAGGAGCCTGCAGGGAAACAACCACCCACCCAACCGACGTCCTCCTGCCCCGCCAGCCTCACAACAACATCTCAGCACCCAAGCCCCCACAGCTGGACAAGAGCAGGGAGGAAGGGTCACCTCCTGCTTGTAGCGCAGAGAGCAGCAATGCCAAAAAGACAGGAGGTTGGGTGAAGACTCAACTGTGCCTTCCCGAGACCGTGACGCAGCCAAGCTCGCCAGCAGCCGGGAAGGGAGCCGTGGGCAGGAGATTGCCTTGCCTGCAGCTGGGGCTCCCGAGCGCGGAGTTCTGGTTTGAAGGAATATGTTAAACACAAGCTCTTCAGGAAACAAACCCATGTCAGCCGAAGCCAAGAACAGTCACCTCCATCTGGATGGAGCACCCGAGAGAAAGTTGACTGCAAATCCCACCATATGCTCCAGACATTCGGTACAAAAGCCTCGGGCATCCTGCTAAACTTCTAGAAAAAAAAAAAAAAAACTTTCTCCAACACTCGGTTTTTCTTCCCTCCAGCTCTGCTCTCTCTTGTAAGCCATATTCCTTCAAATCTTGCCTGAAAGAAGCCTCCCCTTACAAAAGCAGCCCCAGGAAAGCTGATGGCACTAGGTCGGCCTAGCTGCCACCCGTGCCAGCGGGGTTTTGCAGCACAGGCAGCACGATGCTCAGCGACCGGTCCCTCCCCGTGGGAAGCTCCATGGGAAGCCGGATGAAGGAAGAGAGTACGGAGAGAGCTGCAAATGCAGGCATGGCCGCGCGGGTCCCTGCCCAACTGGCTGGGAGAGATGATGCCCCTGAGCAGGAGGTCCCCCAGTCCTCCCCAGCTCCCGAGGCTTCTCTGCATTAGGGGGCAGTGTAGGAACAGCGAGCGGCCGGCGCTTTGTTTTGGTGCATCTCGCAGGCTAGCTGCTGATGCATAGCTAACACGGCCACAGACATTGATTTATGTGCAACTTTCCATTTCATCAGAGCCAGCGTTACCAAGCCAGGCAGGGAGCGCGCATTTAGGAGAGGAGGCAGAGCCACAGGGGGGGCTGGGACGCGCAGCCCCCACCTCCTACGCCCCCGTTATTTACTACGAGGAAGGTCTTGTATTAATAGCTTGCAATTTTTAATTTTACCTTCTCTATTTCCCTGGTACTCCCCTTTCCCAGCACGGGAGCAGAGGAGACTGACACGAGGGATCTGCAAATGGGCATCAATTCAGCTTTCAAAACAAAAGCAGAAATGACTTCGATGACCTTTAGGAGGACGAGCGAAGGGTTTGTTTGCTCATCTTAAAGGGACAAAGAGAGATTTAAATAAAAGCACCTACCCACACTAGCCACAAACCGGGCCCCTGTTCGTTGGCAGCACAGCCCGGTGCCAGGCGCCGCAGCCTGCCGGCACCACGCAACGCCCAGGCATCCAAAGGGCGCCCAGGGCCTCTCCTTTCCTGTCGGGCTTCAGGAGATGCCGAGGGCTGCATTTCCCTTGGCCTTGAGCCTAAAGGTCGCTGCTGAGCTGCAGCACGGGGAAGGCTCTGCCTATGAGCCGTGCGCTGCAGCTGGACTCCTCCTCTCCTCTTGTCCCCGCTCCTCCAAGCTCACACTGGTGTTTTTTTTGGGCCATCAGCTCCCAAGAGCTGCCTGCCTTTTTTTTTTTTTTTTTCACCCTATGCCACCTGCACCCACAGGGCTGCAGGGCTCCTTGCACCCTGGGGCAGCAGCGCAGGGTTTCTGCAGCCAGCACTGGAACAACCTGGTTTGCTGTGACTGCTGCTTCAGCTCCTGGCTGGGTGCCACTACAATGCCAGGACAGGATCTAGGACCTCCAGAAGCATGCCCATGCCCGCCGTCCTTAGGCAACCTGAGCCCTCCCAGTCCCTGATGCCTGCAGCACAGCGTGGAAGGGTGCGGGCAGCTCTGCACAGCCAGCCCTGCACTGCTGGAGAGAGATGCTGAACAGAGATGCTGTTCTTCCCTGACGCTCACATTCCCTCCATCCTCTGCACTCCCAGTATGGGAGACAGACTGACCAGGGTGGTACTGCTGGAAACCTCACTGAGGCTGGCACATAAAGGGTCGGCGAGAAGAACCGCCACTGCTTCAGCCCTCTGCATCTCCTGTGACCTTTTTGGTTTTGCCCTCTGAAGTTCAGCACTTTAATTTCCTTCAGAGATAAGAAATTAACCCCGAGCTGCAAACAGCTCGATGCAGAGCCTCCAGCACACCTCTGCAAGAGCTCGTCTCGAGCACGTCCTGGAGCTGGAACGAGCTGAACGCCCGCAATAAATCAGACGGGCTTTCATGGGGGTGATGTTCTGACTGTTGTTAAAAGGTGGGATTTTTCTTCTCCCCTCCTCCTCTCTTTCCCCAGGGCTGGGAGGAGAAACCAGATGTTGGAGGGCTTTCAGGAAAGGCAGTCTCTCGAGACGTCACATGCAATCCATATGCACCGGCGCCCGTCCCTCCTCCTTCTCACCTAAGCCAAGAGCAGCGACCACGCTCCCTCCCTCTCTCTCCTCCCACAGCTCCGGGGGCAGGCAGCAGTTCTGCACACAGTCCCTTATTTCTACCAGGTTTTCAGGAAGCCCCCAGCAAAGCTCCTGAGAAAGAGAAGCTGCTTTTGAGAGCCCCCCACCCCAAAGGCAGAGCAGCGTTGGCAGCTGCTGGCAGCCGGCTCCTGGTCCAGCTGCATGGAGGTGGAGAACTGGGATGGGTTGTCTGCTCCTGGATCAGCCCTCCAGTGCCAAAACGCTATGAAAAGCCAAAAAGGAAAGCGGGGGGAGGCCTGGGAGGCTGTCAACGGGAAATGTCAAGACCCGAGCATGAGGAGCGTGTCTGGGGCATCGCAGCTCCTCTCCCTCACCTTCTCCTCTTGGTGAAATCCAACCCAGGCTTTTGAAGCCGTGCCCTAACTTCTTGCCAATTTTGTAACCCTCGCAGATCTGTGCAAAGTGGGAGCCTGAGAGGACAGTCGTCTTTGCAACGGGATGAGATCAGGACTTTTGAAAACACATTTGTTGGAAGTAGCAACTTGGCACTTGAATTGCTGGCAGCAGCTATGACCTGCGAGATAGCATCTCTTCTGCTCGCTTCATCCCGTGTCGCAGAGCGCTGCTACGAGATCAGTCTGTTTTAGGGTTACCAATCAATATTGGATACTCTTCTTTTGTCGTACGCGTGTTCAGGAAATGGGATCTCTCTAAAAAAAGCAGCAGCCCTCCTTCCCCCCTTCCCTAGCTCCACACACGCACAAGTTGCGATACCACGCTCAGATACTGCCGCCATAAATCACACACAGTTTATCAAGTTCGCCTGTCTACTGCCCAAGAATTTCTCCTATATACAAATCACAAACCCAGATAAAAAAAGCAGCTTGCCAAAACAAATACCCCTTTCAACTGTTATCCCATTTGTTACATGAACAAGTGCTTATTCCTCAAGAAAGAAGACTTTAAAGCACCGTGAGCTTACGCTGCTATGAACCAGTGCATATCATGACATACAAAGAGATTCCAAAAAAAATTTAAACCCCACACTTTAAGCTTCGAAAACTTCTTTTCCAAGTGCTTGCTAGAAACCTCTCCATTAGCATCACTCAACCATACGTTACCCTGTCTTCAACCAGAACTCAGCGTGGGAGAAGGAACGTACAAGAAAACTTTGGGGACTTTGCTAGGTATTGTCTTACAAGGTGCCTCCATGGCATTCGGGGCCTTGCACTTGGATCGAATCCACTTCTGCCTGCAGCCACAGCCCACGCCAGCATTTGTTAATGCTTTCAGTGATTGCATTTGGAAAAAATCAAGTGGTTAACCAGAGGGGGAAAAAGTTTCAGGAATAAAAATCCAGAATGTTTTCAATTACGCACGTCTGTTAGGACCAAAGAACAAATACAATCTCAACCCAAACACACAACAAGCAGCTTTGGAAAAGCATCAATTGCAAATATACAGTAATCTCTTCGAGCAAGAAAAAAATCTGCTTTAAGGCCACAAAACCCAGAAAGTAAACGTGGAAGGAGAGCGGGATACCAGTTATTCATAGACAGGTCATCTACGCTGGCACACTGCTTTGCTAGGGTCCCCTTGGGGACAAAACCACGGCACTGACGGCGAGGCGCGAGAGGCCCCGTGCGCCCCGCCGACGCGGGCGCCGGGAGGAGCAGCAGCCTACCTGGAAGAAACCTGGCGGGATGGGGCCCCCGGGCATCCCGTCGTTCGGGGGAATGTTTCCAAGCACGGGACTCGGGGCGGCAGCTGCGCTCTGCGGGGAACAAAACCAGGACAAAGACGTTGGTTTTCAGTCGGAGTTAAGGAGGAAAAAAAAATAAAAATAAAAGCTGCCTCCCTGGCTGCATCGTATCGAGTCTATTAGCATGATACTCACACTGCCTGGCAGCGTAGCTTGTGGCTGGAGGAAGGAGCAGAGATGCTTGGGGCTGTTGCTCCAGACAGGTTTGGGTAGGGAGCTCACCCCTTGTTATGCCAGCTTCACCGGCATGATTTTGGGAGCATGGCTTGCATTATCCATCAGCGCCTGGGCACAGCTTGCTTTGCAATGCACCCATGGAGAAGACGCCCATGCAAAAACCAGCCTCGTCCTGGGGCTCATTTGTTCATTTAACCAGGGACTGAGTCTCGTTAATCCACCCAGGAGCCCCACCTAGCGCACCACTCCAGCTGGGAGCTGTTTTTTTTAACACTTCTCTTAGCCCACCTCCCCATGCACACTTGTCGTTTCGCTTCTGTCCTCCGAAAAAGATGCTTCCCCTATTACAACAGGAGTTTTTACTACAAAATCATCCCTGCTGCAAGCCCCAGCGCGGGCACGAGCAGCTTTGCCACGAAAAAGGGAAGGGGCCGGCTGTGGGTTACCCAGACAGCCCTGCTTAGCAACTGGATTAATATTTACTTCCTGCCTGCGACGCACGCCGATGGACAAAGGCAGTTTTCTGGCAGGGGGACCCGCTCTGGGCTGGCCGTGGAACAAAGGGCACCTGCCCGGCCACGCTGCTGAGGAAGCGCCGGTGCCACGCAGCTCTGCTGCCCAGGGGGAGAGGGGTAAAAAAATTGGGTCTTGCCTAAATGTAGCTGCTAAAGGAATAAAATAAAATTCCTGACTCCTTCCCCGAAGAGTCACACTGCCATTTACCTCCTGACAACTGACACCTCCCCCCCCCGCCCCATTTCTGGGGAGGTTATAAATGAGCATTGGTGATAATAAGCTGGGTTTGAGTCCAGTCGATCGCTGCATTACCCTGTTCCCTAAGTTTTGTAACAGACTTTGTACCCAGAACTATGCAACAGAGCGAGCACCCTTTCTTCTGCTCATCCCAAGGGCAGGAGCCCACTCCAGCTAATTCTGGACCCAAAGCTCGGCCATCCCGACCCCGGCAGACCCCGCGTCCCGCCAGCAGCAGGGCCAGCTCCATTCTCCCACCATCACCCAGCTGGGATGAACAAGACCACATGCACCAGCTGCTGCTCTGCCCACCCCGGCATCTCAGAGCTGCCAACATCCTGGAGGACAGCACGGGCCGGTTCTCTAAGCAGGGAGCCTGCCTGTAACATCTGCCCCCCTGCAGCTATGGGGTCCCGTGCCCCCCACCCGCGCCCCCGTGAAAGCAGGGTATCCCGAGCAGCCTTCCCCGCAAAACCAGCATAGACCAGATCTGAGTGTTTTTACAGTTAATAAAAAGAAGTCCTGGCAGGAAAAATAAGCCTACCCATTCCAGGCTCTTTTTATACTTCAGACGGCAGCAAAAATAGAAAGAAGAGGGAGTGAACCCAGTTCTCCCCCCTCCAACCCCCAAGTGGGTCAGCTATAAAAGTAAAACCAAATCTTAATCCAAGGCCATGAACATATTGCAGTTTCTCTGCAAAGCAGATGAATGTTCTTAATGCAAAAATATATAAGACCAAGCCCCCAACTGCAGCGAGCCCATTTGGAATTTCCTTTATTAAACCCTCTATCACGCAAAACGCTGCTCTCCAAAGGCGGCGAGCGGCGCAATAAAGCTGCCAAGGTGATATTTTATGGTTTCAAGAGATTTCCAGCACACCATAATCCTTTGCTGGGGAATCTCCCGTGGCGAGACAGATCCTGAGGAGCGAGGGGACCACTGAGATGCCACCAGTGAGGTGCGGGGTCGGCACCGTGCAACAGAGGCTTCGAGGGCGACAGTGGGCTCAGAACCAGGGCAACAGAACCCCCAGAAGGCCCCGTTTTGGTGCAAAAAGTGCCTTGATCCGATAAAAAAAATACAGCTTTTATGCCTTTGTGTTGAACCGAAGTACGCTGCACTCCTCCTCCCTCCGCAACAGGGAGCAGGGGGAAGGAGCGCAAAGCAGCCAAAGAAAATCTTTAAGCAAATGCACATTTTTCCACAAAACCACAGAATATTTTTCCGCGATAAACACCCCGAAACCTCACCTATGCGTTCGCCGTGTAAACGCGGATTTAACATGCCTCGCACATGTGGCGCTTGGCAGGGCTCAATAATTAAAAACCCACAAGTGCCCTGAGCATATTGTAGGACGAGAGCCAAATTGGTCAGCCCTTGATGAATGATTTACAAGGCTGAGAAGTGACATTTTATTTCTTTTTATACCCCTCCCCATCACTGCCACTAAGGCAAACACCGAGGCACCATTCGCTGTGCTGGAGCGGTGCTGCAAAAACCTTGGATTGTTCCAGAGAAGGGAAAAGGTGGTGATGGGAGAGCCAGCAGCAAACTGCTTGAACTCAAGGGTACAAGCCCCAAATCCAAGGGTGCATGCCCCACACTTAAGGACACATGTCCCAAAACCAAGACTACGCACCCCAAACCTAAGGGTGTGAGCCCCAAACCCAAGGGTGTGTGCCCCAAACTCAAGGTTGCATGCCCCAAACCCAAGGGCGTGCACCCTAAACCCAAGGGTGTGTGCCCCAAACCCAGCAAGCCTTCCAGCACCCAATTGCAGAAAAACAGGCCTTCTTCGCTCTCCCAGCTGCGTTCCACCTGGATTATTTTCACTGCTTTAGCTAAGAAACTCTTTTTATGGACTTTTCCCATTCACCTGCAGAACCTCCACCAAACACAGCATCTGCAAGAAATGGTGCCCCCGTGAGCAGCAGCAAACCATGTTTGGGATCGTCCAAGCCTGTCCCTGCTCCGGGGCTGGGCTTAGTGCTGGCATTTGGCTGGAGAGGGATCGAGCTAACTCACCTCAGCGCGGGGGGGGGCCAGCACCCCTGCACATTTGCATTTTATTAGATGGTAAATTTGCTCTGTGCTGGAAACAAAACGCAGTTCCTGGGGCATGCATATATAGACACACACACACACGTATATATATATTTGCCACCTACGCTGGATTTTTTTTCCCTTTTTTTGGTGCGATGGCAATCCGGATCTCCGCGTTTCGCTTCCAAACCTAGGCGCTCGGTTAACACAGCAACTCGGTATGCCGGCAGCTGCCGTCTAAGCCTTTAAATCGCGCACTAATTGCACTAATTGAGCTAACAGTCTCTGTTTCGTCTCCCTACCCTGAGTCAACCAGCGTCTTCTGGTACTGCTGTAGAGATCCAAGCTGTTGACTGCAGTGTTATTTTGTCAGCCATTAAACGATTCATCAGAGTCATTAATTGATTTATTACTGCTGCCTGCAAGTATAGCTTTGCAAATAAAGAATGATGTAGGTCAGAAGGCAATAGAAATTGGACAAAACAACACAGCCAGGAGCTGGATGCTTAAATTATCCGTAGGAGTCCACTCACACAGCCCACTGACATCAAGTTACGGGGGGAAAGAAGCAGGGTAAGAAGAAGGATGTGGCTGCACTGCCATAAACCCCGCAGCACCTCCGCTGGGATGCGCACCAGCACCCGTAGGTGCTCACCGCCCTGGGGACACCGTGGTGACGGGGAGGTGACGGCCACCACCGCTGCCACCACGCTGGCTGCCTCACCACAGTGCCTGCCACCCGCGGCGGTGTGAGGGTGCAGTGCGATGCAGGAGGACACGCTCTGGCAGGACAGCATGCGTACATCTTGCATGGTGATGTAGGAGGCGGAGGCAGGAGCCAGCTCTTCCGAAAGCGGAGCGCAATCGCAGGCAGCACATGAAATTCATGTGCGCTAATGCAGGAGTATGAAGCCTCAGGGCAGAAGGCTTTAAATCTTGGTTAGTTTTTTCAGCTAAAATCTATCTGGGATGTAAAAGGGCTATTAAAACAGTCTTATTTTCTTAACCTAATCCTTTGGAAGAAGCCAGGTTATTCAACTCTATTAATTGCGTTTAAGAGTGGAAGGGCAGGGAGGCAGCACAGCTGTGCCGTGCGCTCTCGCTCTCCCATCCCAATGCCCTGAGCTGCTTCATGCCACCCCAGTGTCACCGCGGTGCCCCAGGCTGAACCAGTCTCCGCTCCCCTGTGCCAGAGGAGGGACAAAGCGGACACGTCCCACCAGGACAAGGACGGGGGTTTCATTTATGTTCCTGAACACAGAGCTGAGCTCTGCGCTGGGCTCAAGGGCTTGGCAGGAGTGGGCGCTGTGTGAGCCCCTCCCAGTGCCGGTTGCAGCGGTTTCCTGCGCACGCTTCTGGTGCAAGCACACAGAGGTGGTGAGCACAGAGCCATGACCTGGTACCGAACCATCTTCTGTTATTCATTATTTGCTCTGGAGTACAGAAAACAAACCAGTGCGCAGGTCAGGACTTCAGCAGGCTGCATAAACAGGTAATGCTGAATTAAATCGGACTCCGGTTAAGCCTTTTCATCTCATTAAAGCTGCCTTCATCTTACACTGCGAGGTTTTAAATTTAATAACAGGGCACTCCCACACCTCGCCGTAACCTGATTAACGCCGGGGGATGGCAGCATGCTGACTGTGTCACGGGGGTGGCTTTCTGCAGGTCTCCACCTTGGCTTGGTGGCAGCATCTGTGCTGCATCAAATGCAAAACGAAAAGCGCAAGTGCGCCGTCGAGGCCAGGAGGATGCTGCTGGACGTGGGAGCACCTGGCCATCCCCTCGAGTCCCCAGCACTGCTTTGTAAAGCACCTGAGAATTCAATGCATCACAGGAGGCACGGGATGAAGAAAGGGAAGATCTTCCTTTGGGAGCGGCCTCCTTGGGCACTGGCTCTCCGCATTAAGCAATGCTATTCTACATTGTCCTGCACACGGCTAGTGTCCTGTAACTATAGATCTGTAACAGGTTGCTGCCTCCTTGGAGGAACGCTTAAAAACTAAGCTGTGAGCGACGGTAAAAGCAGCACTCACACGATCTTCTCTCGACTTTCCCTTCCCCGCATCACCCGACCCTCCAACCTCAGCTCGCTTGGAACGCTCCCAGCTGCGGTGTGCTCCTGGCACGTGCTGCCACGGCTGCACATTGGTGAGGACGGATTTGGCTTAATTGGACTTTGTGAGCTTGCTGTGATGCCTTAAAATGCATCGTTCGAGAGCCACGCCGCATGGAAAGCGCTGGGTACGGGCGGCAGCCGCTTTGCATCCCAGATGGGGGGAGCACGCAGGGCAACTGCTTCCCCACTTCTTGAAAAAGAAAGCAACAAAACCCTACCCTGTATCTTCACATCTGAAAGCTAAGCTTTTGTAAGGAAAAAAAAAAAAAAAAGGCAAGACATTCAATGGTGTTCCAAGCTAATACAGTTTTTTTTTTTTTTTCCCCCTTGTAAAGGATAATCTGAGACAGCAGCTCCACCAGAGCAGCTTCAGCCACAAAACAATAGGATTTTAATCTCTTAAGTAGGCGGCCCCCTTATCCCCGGGAAGGAAACCCCTTCAGTCATTTACAAGTTTGTAAATAAGGATCTTGGTAGCATCTCAGGGACATCTGCTCCACAATCCTGACAGTGTTACTGCTAACATTTACAAACATCCTTACGCAAACACACATCACTCTCTGCTGATCTTGCTTTATCTAAATATATCCCAAGGAAATAACTTGGCAGGGCTGCAAAATTTCACAGCAACCGAATTAAAGGGGTGAAGGGAGAAAAAAAAAAAAAAAAAAGAGGGGCGGAAAGGGATAAAAGCACGTGGTGTAAAGAGAGGCTGAACACAGCCAGCACACGGAAAGGTGACAAAGGGAAACTTCTGGGAAGTTCAGCAAGGCTCGCTGATAATTACTGGCACCAAGGGACGACAAAGCGGTGCTGCTACCAGCTCAGTGGGGCGAAGCTGCTCCAGTCCCCAGTCACACTGGCACATGGGCACCGCCCGGGCACCTGGCCTTGGTGCCGGTTCAGGGAGCCTCCCCGCCACCCGACGGCTGGGACGGACACCACGCAATTAGCAGCCTGGAAAACGCTGTAAATACACAGGTATTAATTACTATAAATTCTCCTCTAATAATTCCAGCAACAGACATGCCAGGCTCTTTTCCAGCAATCGATACTATCCATTTAAAGGTCCACCTGCCAAAAAAGTTATATAAAATAATTATATAAAATTTTCATTAGATAATGCAATTGCTTTGGACTATTAATCTACCGCCCATCCATCAGCATGGGATGCTCAGCTCTGCTGGTGGCTGCCCCGGCCATGCCACTGCAGGAGGAAGCGATCCGTATTTTCTCCCACACCAAACACTTTGTTGTTCCCCCTGGATATGCTTCTGATGTCCCTACACAAGGTACTGCAGAAAGCTTACAGACCAATCTTTAAATTTGAAAACAAAAGGGGAAAAAACACCAGCAGCGATTTGCCAGAGTTTGCAGCGAAGTTGTGCGCGTTGGAGCAGATGGCCTGACACTCCCCAGATCAAGTTCTCCTATTCGTCTCCCTGTGTAAGGCCCAAATTAAGGAAAAATTTTAAAGGAAACCACCCCCAGCTGCTCCCACCCTAGGGGCGAGCCATGCCAGGATCTGGGGAGAAGGAGTGAGATTTTGGGGCAGGTTTCCTCACTAACACATTTCAGCTCTATGCCCATCGAGGCAGGGACCAGATCTTGTTTGTGAAGTGCCACGCAGCTCTGATGCTATGTAAACATTAATAAACTGAAAGCATGCAATGCAGCTTTAATTATTTTTTTTTTAAACTCAGGAGGCTGTTGGCTTTGGCAGATAGGCTTCTGTTTCACAGTGCCTATACAAATCGCTGCTTCTGTTTTTTCTGCCTTGTTATAGTTTGAAATTGCCAAGTAAATTTTGGAAGGGGTTTTGAGAAAAGCTAGATTTAAATTGGCAATCTAATTTAAAAAGAAGAAAAAAAAATAATGCACGGCATCAGAAAAATGCCACACCACTGCACTGTGTGCACGTAACAGCACAGTTTCAACTTGTCCGAAGGATTTACCAGCAACCAACGGGGACAGTGCCAATCTCGTAGGCTAGACAGCACACCACAACACGCCTCGAGGGCATCCAGCGCACAGGAGCGACCGCCACATGAAAGACAGGCTCATATTGAAAATATTTTTAATTTTGCCTTATTTTTGGCACTTCACATTCCAACCGGCTGATCTTATCCATGAAGCCTTGGCCACTGTTTGCAACGCAGTTTCAGCTGAACACCAAGCGATGAATGAGATCAGCCCCAAGGCTGGTGTGGGAAGGGCACCTAATCCTGACCCTGCCAGACCCCCACAGCTCTTTTTTTTTTTTTTTTTTTTTTTTTTTTTTTTTTTTTTTTGTGGTTTAGCAGGAAACAACATCCCCTCCACCAAAACCGGCCACTTCCATCGCCGGGAGGCGGGCTGCTCCAGGCAGCCACCCACGCAACGCTCCCAACGCTCCCTGTCGCAAAGCAGGACGGCCCTGCGCCCCGCACGACATCCCGACTTTGTGTATTATCTCCCGCCATGGGGAAAGGGGAAATTAATGCAAATACTATGGACATTCTCCCATTCTTGTCATGCATTTGAATGCCAAAATATCACATTTGCTTAAGCCTATTTTACTGCTAGCAGCTGTCTGTTATTATTCCCCAACACCAAAGGCAAGGGCGAGAGAGTCAGTCCCGAGCAGGTGAACGCCATCTGCCCGTTCCTGACAAGATGCCTGCTTTGCCGAGACAAAAAGCTGACACGATGACAACGTGGGGACCCTTTCAGACTCTCCTGTGCCCTCTCCCAGCCACGCAGGGGCTTTGTGCCCTGACAGGGCCGCAGCCACACTTCTCCTCGTGCAGCCTGGCCTGGGCTGGCAGCCCCTGATGGACACACGTGCCGGTGTGTGAAGGGGAAGCACGTTGAAGGAAATAAAATGAAATTAATAAAATCCCTGCCCTTCTCGGAGAAAAGTGGCAGGTTTATGGAAAATTGCTGTTTTTAGCAAGTGGCTTCTATGTGACATTACTGATGGGTATTAAACACGCCAGCAGGAGGCTGAGGGGAGGCCTCATGGCGGCCTACAGCTCCCTCCCAGGGGAGCGGAGGGGCAGGCGCTGAGCTCTGCTCCCTGGGGACAGCGACAGGGCCCGAGGGAACGGCATGGAGCTGTGTCAGGGGAGGGTCAGGCTGGGGGTTAGGAAAAGGTTCTGCACCAGGGGGGGGGGGGCACGGAACAGGCTCCCCAGGGCAGTGGGCACTGCCCCGAGCTGCCAGAGCTCAGGGAGCGTTTGGACACCGCTCTCAGACAGAGGGGTTGGGTTTGGGGGGTGCTGTGTGGGGCCAGGAGTTGGATTTGATGATCCTCTTGGGCCCCTCCAACCTCCACCAGAAGCACCCCTGAGGATCCCAAAAGTGGTGTCTGGGCTACGCACCCTTCTCTCTCCTCCAGCGCATCCCACCCTGAGATGCTCCCCTGCAGCAGGGCCTCAACAGGTCACGCATCATGCTTTCCAGAAGTTCACAGGAAAAATATTCTTTAAACCAAGATGAGCATAGCTGCCCATTTCTGTTTTTTCCCCTTATTAATGGCAGGGTTTGTTTATTACAGTTATTCGTGGGTGCTGCCCCAAAAAATACTGTTTCCCAGGTCCAGTAATTGCTCGAGGCATTTGAAAATTAATAGAGCAGCTCGAGTGGAGGACAGGAGGAGTAAATCTGACGTAAGCTGCCGTGTAATTCAGCACGGCGTGCGCTAACGGGTGGCTTTCTTCACACCCAGCAGAGCCAGAGGCTAATGGAGCCTGGAGGCCGGTCAGGCTCCCCAGCACTGGCAGGAAGGGATTTTTCAGGAGGAGGAGGGCGAATCAAAAGCATTTTGTTTCTAGAGCGTTTTTAACTATGTTAGGCATGTTCTGCAGGAGGATAAAACGCGTGCAGCCCGGGGAAGGGGGAGGAATTTAGTGCACAGCTCCACAAAGGGAAAGGTGGTACAGTCTCATCTGTGCACCAAAAACACACACGGATACCAAGGACAAATAATCACATTTTTCCTTGCTGCTCTTAGCCAAGGACAGTTTGTTTTCCCCTTCTAAGGGAGGGAAAGAGGAGATCTCACAGGCTGCAGGACGTCGCCTGCGCCAGTCAAGCTCTCAGCCCAGCAAGCCCAATGTGGACTGGGCACCTCCAGGTCTGCCAGGAAGGGATTCTGATAGAAGCGCCTTTCTTTAATTAGTCCCTTTATATCTGCATGCTGGGAAAGCAGTTTGGTGGATGAAACTCCAAGCTATGTTTTCCTTACAGCTTACAAAACGTAATTATTGCACTTCTAAGAGAAACTCTCCCCATCCAAAGGTGGTTAATACAAACTCTGCATTTATGAACTGGGAGCTTTTTGAAGCAGACTCTGGAGGTACCCTATAAAACCAGCATGCAAACCCCTGCCCCTTGACCCAGCCATAAACTATTACGCGAGGCAGGAAAACCTAAAGTCTTGGGAACGCAGGAAAAAATGCGCTGCAGGCTTTCAGGTGGCAGAAATGGGAGGAATGATATGAAAACGGCGGGTATTGCCGCAAGCTCTTGTCTAGGGTTAAGAAAATCTGGCTGCAGAGCGGGTGGGCACAGGGTCCGGCAGATTAACGGGGACGAGAGGCTGGGGTGAGCCTGGCTATCAGCGCTGAGCTCCAAGGGATGAGGATGATGGTGGTGGTGATGGGGAGCTGCACCCACCAGCAAGCAGTGATTTGGTAAGGATGGGGCTCTCGTGGCCACGAGCTGCTGGTGGAAGCTTCCTGCTCGGGTTTTCTCCCCCATTTTAATGCACTGCCTGACAGCCATAAAGAAGAGCCGTTCCTCTTCATCGCCATCCTGGGAAAACTTCTGCCTGCCACGGCGAGGAAGTGACATCAGGGCCGAGGGGCTTTTGTGCGCGCAGCCCCCTGCCAAGCCGCACAAAGCACGAGGAGGTTTCTAAAGGCTCCCGTGGCAGGGAAGGGCCTCTCTGTCTTCCCCCAGGCTCCGGCTTTTGTATGGCCCTCAGATCCATCAGCTCTGCTCGCAGCCCCTGCAATCGCTGCAGATTTTTACCTCTGGGCGAAAGTGGGGAGAAGGGAGGGGGCAGCCTGCATCTCATGGTCAGGGCATGAGGAGAGGCTGGGAAAACCAACACAATGTGGTCGGGGGATAGAGAGGTGACGGTTTGAAAAAAGTGCATCACTGAGGAGATGTTGGGGGCTCTGCCAAAAAGTAAAAAGTGTCTTCCCACTTGCAAACAAGAGTTAATTATAGAAAGGAAAGAAAGAAAAAAAAAAGGAAGAGGAAAGCGTTAAAACCATCTGTGCCACAGGGAAGAGGCCGGGGCTGCGTGCGCAGGCGGCAGCGCCGACAGCTGTGCCAGAGCCGCCGGTGCCGCAGGGACCTGGGAGCAGCGCGGGTCCCTTCCCGCGTCTGCCCCATCAGCAGGGCACGGCACGGCGTCCCCCGGCCTGCCTCGCCCTGCGGTAACCGCTGCACAAATATTTACTGAGCTGGTTTTTAAACAAAACTGAAAAGCCGGAGAGTTTAAAGTCCACAGCCCGGACTGCTCCGGTCTCACTCTCGCCTGGCGGCCACGTTACCACCACCCATGCTCCTGGCTTTTACAGAAATTCCTAGCAACTGGCTGAAATAGCACTCGCAGGCTCTAAAGAAACAAGCCAAGCAATTACGACCTTGTGTCATGTCCACAGCCTGGTGCCACTGGATTTTGGAGGAGAGCAACTGCCCCCCAGCATCCTGGGCACCCAGCAGGTACAGCACCCAGCAAAGGAAAACCTGCCTGATGCTCTCCCGTTTTGCGAAAACTATTTTTTAGCCAACGATTCTGCTGGCAGAGGAGACGGAAGGGTCTGCAACAGCTGGAGAGATGGACGCGAAGCCACGGCAGGACAGGCAGGCTCCCGCCCGGCCAGCGGCACTGCTGCCGTGTCTCGTGTTATCGGGGACAGTCAGGCTGGATGCTGCCTGAACACGCAACCAGCTCATTTCAGAGGAGACTTCATGCTGATCAGCTCGTATATAGATTCACCACAGAAAATAATTAGCCATAATTAAGGGCTTCTGGTTTATGGCTCAAACAATTGTTTAAACAGCAGAGCCCTGTTCAAATTAAGTTCAGGACTTGGCAATAAATATTTCTTTACTGTGATATAGTTCAGTTTCAACCTTCTGCTCTTGCCAGACCTTGCTGTAGAGAGGAAACAACAATGCACAGGGCTATCAGAGACACGGGACCTGCTCAGCTGGACTAAGCATAAACCTTCTGGGGTCAAGAGGGGGGAGAGGAAGAAAACAGCAGGAAAAAATCTGCCAGGAGCTGAAGAAGACACCGCCAGATGAACCATGGCAGAGCACAACAGCGCGAGGTGGGGACTGCAGCAGTGGAGCTGTGCTCACCAAGCATTGGGCACCCGCGCACACCCAAGTTGCGCAGAACCAAGTGTAGATGCCTTACCCAAATTCCTCAATAAACCATAGATGCAAACAGTGAGAGAGGCAACAGCACCCAAACCTAAAGCATTCTCAGGTGGACTGGTATTTGGGGTAAAAAAAAAGAATAAATAAAAATGGAAGCAGCAGCTTCAGACCTTTCCATGCAGCATCCACTGCTGTGTGTCCCCCCGCTCCTGCCCCACCTGCAGCGCTCTCCCTACGGAGAACATATGGCACGTCGCACGTAATTAGAGACATAACGAGCAGAAATAATAAGCAACTTTGGTTTCTCCTCCACCACGAGCCGCTCTTAGAAAGTGATCGCTCCTCGATCTTCGACACAAAGTCTAACACACCGCTCCAGAATGAGCCCTTCAGTTCTCATCTATGGGAGCCCCAAACATTGAGCATCTCCTGTCCCGCCCCAAAATATCCTACACCCAAATCCACAACACCTGGGGTCCTGCAATGTGCTTGTTCTTCCTATCATCAGACCAGGGAAGCAAATTTAAACTTCTGAAAATGCCTTTCTTGTGCTGCCTCATAGGTTTTGTATCTTGGGGAGACCAGGTAAAACAAAGTTAAACACACAGACCAATATTCATATTGAGACAGTTTCTGATAGGCTTCAGTTGGTTAAGCAGCCTTGAGATTTTTGCCTTGAAACACCATGCTGCAGACATGGCCCTATACTGTCCAGATGCGCTCAGAGCGTAATTGACAGAATTGTGCTCTCTGGAGCCATCGAGGGGAGTATCGGGTTAGTAGGGACGCATGAAGAAACCTGGTTTGGGTGAAAACCTGGAAGCAGCAGCTCCACAAAGCATGAACTGCAAGTTTTTTCTCCTTTTTTGACTAAAATCAGCTCCATTAACCCCACACCGGTGGGGAGGGACTCGTAGGTATGCCATCGTCTCTGAGGAGCCAAAGCCATGATAGCCCTGCAGCTTTGAGCAAGCTGAAGCCACTGCTAAAGCCTGATACTTCGGGCAGCCTTCCCCATTGCTCTTTGCACCCGAAGCCCCACAACCTCTGCAGGAGGTGGCTTTTGGTGCCACCGCTCCTTTGGGAAAAGCCTGGTTTTAGGGGTGGATGCAGCACACGAAACGACTCCAGGGCCAGAGATGCTCTGCTTCGGGCAGGCAAAGCCCCAGTGATTTAGCACCTCAGAACGAGCGCCTGCAACGTGCCAGTAAATCTGCCCGTCAAGGATGTTTCCCGAGGACTGTTTTTAAGATGAATTACCTGAAACCAGGCCAAATTCGTCTCACCAGTTCAGCCGAGAGCGGGAGAGCCCAGCACAGGGCAGCGGAGCGCCAGGGATGGGGCGGTCACCAGCAAGCAGAGACACGGGTGTGGCAAAGCCACTCTGCGAGGCTGGAGCAGGGCTCACAGCTAGAGAAGATATGATAGCTCAGAAACCCCTGGGAGCAAACCCATGAGGATGCTCTGGACCCAAGTGCATCCTCCTGTGTGCTGCTGTGCCCACAGGGATCACTGGCACCGGTGGCTGGCGCTTGTTGCGAGCATGATCTAGGAGCACTGAGGGAAGCATACACAGAAAATGACCGTATCATAAACCAACTCAACTTTATGACCTGAACGTTTTAAGACGTAGCAGGAGCCTTTGTACTGTGGACATAACTGCAATATATCAGTTAGCAATCACTTACACCAAGATCTAGCACTCGAGATTTTGCAGCAAACGCTGACTTAAAGACCCATATCAAATACATTATGATACCACTGTTTCCCGTTACCCACGCTGATGATTCAATTAATTTAAAAACAGCAGTGAAATTTAATTTCTCCATTAACCCTGCAATCCCCAACAACAGCGAGCAGGGCAGATAGCAGCAGCCTGACCAGGACCGGCTGAACCTGAGGAAATGGAAGGAAACGCAGATGTGAGCCGAGATACAGGGAAACCCCAGGCAGCATGAGGTCTTTTCTAACCCCTTTGCAAGAACAGCAGGAAAGATGGGACAAGAGGCCTGGTGAAGGACTGCAGAATAGCATCTTTGAAGTGTTTTACACAAAACACACTTTTGCAGAAACAACTTGCTTTTCTTCTTCCATCTTCTTTGCACTAACATAGATCAGATCAAGCTGGCCCTACATAACCTGGAAGAAAAACACAACAGAGCATGCAAGGCTCCCTGGATGCCTGTATCCTCCCGACCAGCTCTGACCTGATGCCCGCGGACCGGGCGAAGGGCAGCAATAACAACACGAACACGAGCACGGTGACCGTGCCACTGCGGTGGCCTCTCACCGCCAGCATCCCTCCTGCCTACGCGGCTGCAGAACCACAGGAGCCTGCCCAGGTCTCTCCTCGCAGGCACCAGTAGGGCTAAGGGTTAACAGGGACCATCAGAAGGAGCGTGAACTCAATGAAGGCAAGCTGTTCTTTTCGGGGGGGGGGGGGGGGGGAAAAGGTTGCCCTTTCGATATCTGCATTAAAGGTTTCCATAAAGCAACTGCCTTCCGGATGGCCGAGCGCGTGTCCGCCCGTGCTCAGTCCTCAGGTCAAGCGAGGCTCACCCGTGTCTTCCTGGGGCCGCAGATCTCACGGTGGAGGCACAGCGCAGAAGCGACACGGCTGCCTGGCAAGCCTTCCTCCCCAACACACAGCCGGAGAAGAATAGTCAGCCTAACCAGAGCCCTCCCATCTGCTTTTGTTTTCCAACGTGTGCTTCAGTCCCGGGCTCCGCTAAGCCCCTGAAGTCAGCGGGCATCTGTTCTCCTCCACCCATCGCAATCTGCCAGAGACTGCCACTCTGACAGCCATCAATCACACCGTAATGTGCTGACCACAAGACCCAGTGGGACATAATTTTCAAGTCAAATGCAGCAGTTAGCATAAAATAAAGCACTGCCCTGTTTTTATGATTCTGCAGCTGCAGCTAGGGACTCTGTATGCAACAAAAGTGAGGGGGAAAAAAGGCACAGGAAAATGGCAATTCTACTCTTCTGAGTCATAACAATTATGACGTTGTGATAAGAAACGTTTTCTATGAATTTTTAAGTACCAGTAATCCTGTTTTGCAATTGTCCCCCGGGAACAAGGCGACAGATTGAATGGGGCTGACAGTTATTTCCATCCTGACAAACACGGCTCCGACTCGCCGTCTCCTCCCTCGCCCTCCCTGCACACCACTCGGCGCGCGAACTTCCCAGCCCTGCCGAGTGCCGGCTCCTTTCCAGTGTGGAGCCTTATGGATGCTAGAGAGCAGCCCCATGGAAAGGGGTCTGGAGGTTCTGGGTGACTACAAGTTGAATCTGAGTCAGCAGCGTGCCCCGGCAGCCCAAAGGGCCAACTGTCTCCTGGGGTGCATCAGGCGCAGCGCTGCCAGCCAGGCGAGGGAAGGGATTGTCCTGCTCTGCCCTGCCTGGGGCAGCCTCACCTTGAGCACTGTGTGCAGGTTTGGGCACCACAACATAAGAAGGACATAAAACTATTACTATAAGGCACCCAAAGGAGGGCTACGAAGATAGTGAAGGGTCTGTAGAGGGAGGCCTCATGGCGGCCTACAGCTCCCTCCCAGGGGAGCGGAGGGGCAGGCGCTGAGCTCTGCTCCCTGGGGACAGCGACAGGGCCCGAGGGAACGGCACGGAGCTGTGTCAGGGGAGGGTCAGGCTGGGGGTTAGGAAAAGGTTCTGCACCAGGGGGTGGTGGGCACGGAACAGGCTCCCCAGGGCAGTGGGCACTGCCCTGAGCTGCTGGAGCTCAGGAAGCATTTGGACACTGCTCTCTGACACAGGGCTTAGGGTGGTGCTGTGTGGGGCCAGGGTTGGATTTGATGATCCTCAAGGATCCCTTCCAACTCAGGATATTTTGTGATTCTACATTGAACTGCTCGTGCCCTCTTGCACCAACAGCCCTGCAAAAGCAGAGTTGTCCACCTAGCGGGACCCAGACCCAAAGCCCACATTTATTCCGACACCCACAAACCAGAGCTGCCTTCAGCCATGCACAAGGGGAGCAAAGGAGTAAAGTCTCTTTTACTCACACCAGTGCCCACAACCATTCCCTTTAAATAGCTGCAGCTCTGAGTTACGAGGCAAGTCAAATGCTTTGGTCACCCCTATTTCATCTGTGGCAGCTGCTCCCGCTTGGTCCCGGGAAGATGCAGATCTCTGGCATCAGAAGCCAGGGAGCACACTGCTCAACGTTTTAGAGTTTCACAGTGCTTAAAAATGTGGTTTGCTGCCCTACAGATCTATCTCACTGACATCACGACAGACCACGAAAGAGCAACGCAGGAAAACGCACCTTTTCATTAAGGTCCTTTAGAGCAGGAACAAAATGAGGCGTTTTCACCTCCTTTGAAAAACACACACCAGTGTCAGAATCAGTGCACGCCAATGACTTTGTTTTCCAGAGAACTGGATAAATAATAGATGATGAAGGAAAGCTGCCTCAGCTCTGCTCTGGGCAGCCCTTCCCCATGCACTCAGCTTGCAGCCCCTCGGACAGGCTCTCGGACCCTGCTGGAGTGATGGAGCCAACGCAAACCGTACCCAGCCTGGGAGCCTGGCTGCAGCGGGCAGCGTGGCACCAGCAGGCACAACCCAGCCAGCACAGGGTCTCCAGGCTCAGGCTTCTGCAAAGCACCTAGATACGGTTTTCTGTACAAGTAACCAAAACAAACAATGCTCACCTTAAGGACAACCTCCACACCCATGGCTGGCTTAGCCCACGTTTTCTGTCAGCTTTGGAATCCCTTTTATGCCACAAGGATATGTTTCAGCTTTCAGGCTGAAAAAAGGAAGGCAGGGGACATGCTGCAAACCCAGCACATTGCACGGGTCCCAGGGTTTGAGCAGATGGGCATGAAGCAGCCTCACAGGGAAAGCCTGGCCAGCGTACCCTCTCCAGAGGTCAAGAAGTCTCAAATACATGTCAAAAAAGAAAAGGAAAAGCAGAAGTTTCCACTTCTCTCTCTGAACTCAGACCCACCGCAGACCCAGGACTGCTGGGCGAAGCTGTGGTGTGACTGCAGTGCCAACGCTCCCCACTCCACCGTACAAAGAGGGACTGTGCTCCCTGCTCACCTACAAAGGAAGCCTGGGCCTTTAAGCGCTATATAGCCAGAAGACATTAAAAACAGCCTGTCAATTTAGATGCAAATTTATTTTAGATGCGACAGAGGGCTTACAAAAGAAGGTGCACTATATGCTGTTTTCTTCTGCTAACACTATTGTGATGTGGCTCCCAAGTGTATTAGAGCGTATTAGGATGGGTGACTGGGTAGCTCGCGGGATTGGTAATGGGATACGGAGACTTTCACCTCCAGGTCAGCCTCCGGTGCAAATCCAGCCTGGCTCAGCAGTGACAGGAAGCCTCTACAGTCCCAGGGCTGCTCAAGTTGGCAGATGTTGGAGCTGGGCTGGCACAAAAGCACGGCCAAAACTACAGCCACCACCAAACCCCACTTTTCCACCTAGCGGCTCCACACCCCATCTCCCCACCACCACTCGCTGCGCTCATCCACGCTCTTCCAGGCAAGTCATCCCTGGTGTTGCATTCTTTGTTTTCTGCTTTGTTTCCCCTTGCCTCTTCCAGGAACCCTCCCGGCCTCCAAGAACAGCACCGACAGAAGTGCTGCCTGCAGAGGAGCTGTGCTTCCCTGCCCATCACTCTTCCAAGCATTTTGGAAACAAGCGGGGCTGGTAACGAGAACAAAAACTCTCATTTGCAAGGGCTTTGATTACAAGGAGGTTCGAAGTATATCACAGAAATTGCCTGACAGGAGTTTTATTCAGGTCTTATTAATCTCACCAAAACATTCGCCGCGCTCTCCGCCTCTGCTCGCTTTCAGGCGAAGCGAATGCGGGATGCGTGGACCAAAATGCACCCAGACCAGAGTCCGGCACATCCCCGCTCCCGGGGCAGCTTCTAAGAAAACGTAACCATTTCTGCAGAAAGTTTGGCTTTGGCTGCTCCGGCCAATGGCAGGCGTTTCTTTAATCAATTCAAATTGCATTTTCTGGAGATAAGTGTCACACTCTCAGCCGCCAATAAGAAGCGAGCTGGACGGCAGCAAAAAGCCCCATGCGTGCTGCAAAGTCACCGCGCAAGCTTGCAGGGTGATTATTTATAGCGTTTCCCTCTGCAAAAGCCAAAAATAATTGTTCCAGCCCAATTACCGAATTTCTGAACTCTCTGCTCAGGGGTAGCCGGCGCACCTCAGGCTGCTCGCCCAGGGCTGCCCTTTGGGACAGCGTCTGCCGAAAGCTGGCTGCACGCAGGGAAAGGTGCTGAGCGTGCCATCGGCACGCACGTGCCTCAGGGATGTGGGGCTTCAGCAAGGACGACTTGTCTATAAGGTTACATCGATAAAACATGCCCACAGCATCCAGCTGGAACCCCAAGGTGGTCTCCACTAGTGCATTCCCAAATCAAGTGCTCAGCTCACAAGCCAGTGCCTGAACCCCAGAAACCTCTGCAAACATCCGATTGCGCACACGAAGTGTTATTCAGGCTGGTAACACACGTGGGGAAACACTGAGTTGGGTTCCTTAAACCCTACCCTGAAGCTCAGCGAGCCAGATCAAGAGCCTTCTTCAGGCCAGCACACTGCCAGACCATCTGGAAAAGGCCATGAGAACTCACCTTTAGCTTGCACACGTTCTCCAGCAGCTGAAGGTGTCCTCAGGTTTCCTATTTCTCCTTAAAGGCCCTTTGGTTTTGTTTGGAAAATGCTTCCTTCTCCCTCTGCTCAAGCCACCCACTCCTCTGCCTTTTATATCCCCAGCGAAGCCATGCAGAGGGAAGCGGCGGTGCTTCACCGCAGCCATCTCAAAGCAGCCAAGGAGGAGGTGAAGCTCACCCTGACCGATGGGGACGAAAGCTCCAGGTGCGTGCTGACTCCTCCAGCTCTGAGCACCTTCCCAATATAAAATCAAAGATTACGCATGTATGCCAACAGTCTCACCGCGCAGCCAAGCCAAGAGGCAATTCAGGACTGCATGCTGCAAAACCACCACGTCTGCAGTCAAAACTGATGTCCCATTTCGGGCAAATTTCCTGAACACATGCCTTTTGGGGACGTTCACACCCTCTTGACCAAACTAATGGTAAATCACCCACAATCCAGACTGACCCTCATCAAGCGGCTAGTGCATGGCTACAAAGGACACCAACTGCCCCGGTGGCCTCCAGACAAGGAGCCAGCAGGAGCTCAGCTACAAAGGAACCTGCACAGGAACCCAGAGACAATCCCACAAACACACACCTCTCTCTTTAGAGACCGCCTGACATTTTCCCTTGGTCAGGAGGCAGCTTCCCTGTGGTATGCAGAGGATGGAGCTGACCCTTTGCACCCAAGCACCAGGGAGCCTCGGTGGCGTGGGAGCAGAGCTGGGGGCACCGCTCGCACCCAAATCCCTAGCGAGGCTGCGCGGGCTCCAGCCGTTTCCTCGATCCAAGCGGAGCAGATGGCACACACAACACTTGCGGTTTCGCTTCCCAGCCGCCATCACAGAGCCGCTTCTCACAAGGGGCGGAGGCGGGGGGGAGACAGTGAGGGGCTGAATTTTTTTTTCCCCTCCTTGGGAATTTTGATTTTTCTCTAACAACATATATATAAACCTGCTCTTAAGGTGCCCCTAGCAGTCAGGGCAGTGCTCTGCAGTGTTCGCTAGCTGACTGGCTGTCTGTCCATCTGGCCGTCCGGTGACCTGTAAGCTTGAGGCTGACCACTGGAAACCCCGTATCAGGAGAGACAAATCCCAGAAAGCCTCACAAAGCAGAGATGTGGGAAAGAAGGGATGAAGTGATCAAAACAAGGGCTTTCTAGGGATTCTGCTTACTTGCCTGGATTTTCTCCTGTTTGATCGCTCATCCCTGCTCGCCACAGGGCACCTTCTGCCTCTGCCACCCTCACAGATAGGGCAGGGATTTGGGAGAGGCCAAAGGGGAGAGAAAGCCGAGCCTCATCCCTAGTGTGTGCAGCAGAGAGATGAAAGCACTGGGGGAGATGGGGGCTGGACCCACCTGGGTCAGGCTCTGTACACTGCAGATGCTGTGGCACACCACCGTCCTCCCCAGAGGCAACCAGCCTCTGCCGATCAGCACAACCACACCGGCAGGAAGTGCCTTGCTGGGGTCGCTGTTAAATGCTTTTGCTTTCTTATCTGGAGGTGGAGTCACCGGTGCTCTCTGAGCTGGAACTTCACCCCAAGCACCACCATGGATGGGGAGGAGCAGCAGCAATATCCCTGAGCCCTCTGCTCCCCAGAGCCCTCCTTTGTGCACCAACCCACTCTGCATCGCATCCAAAGGCATCAAAGGAGCAGGCAGGAACCTAGCCTTTTTGCCAGCCTCTAAATTTGGGGTGCATGGACTGTGCTGCAGTGCAGCACCTTCCCACTGCCCACCAGCGAGCTCAGGCTCTGAAAGCAGCCCACAAGGGACAGCAAAGCCATGGGGCTGCCCCCAGCGCACCCTGCACTATCACCCCCATCATGCAGGGACGGGTTGGATGCTGCGGTACGGCACGCTGCAGGGGTGCTGCTTCCCACCACAATGGTTCCAGCCAGGTTCTTCCTTTCCAGGGGAAGCCAACACCTAGAATTACGCCCTGAAACCATAAATCTGGGCATCGCAGACACCAGATTGTTTCCAGCAGTTGCATTCAGCACACAGCTTAGTTGTAAGTAACAAAAGTATGTGCTCCATGCCGCCGCTTTCTTGTCTGGGGATGAATAAAACCTGGAAGATGACAGATCAGCACCTCCATCCAAGACCAACCCTACGCTCACTCTGCTGGAGACACAGATAAACAAAGGCAGCCCTCCCCAGTGTCCACACGCAGCCGCCGGCACCAGGGCACACAGCACAAAAGAGGTCTGCAGCGATGGGGTGAGCGGGGCCAGGCGCCTGCTCCACGCACGGCGGCACTTCTCAAAGTCTGCTGGAGCTCCCATCCCCTGGTGCACATACAGGGGTGTGCATGCACGCTTACACGTGGCCCCAACAGCTTGGTGAGGCCAGTGGAGTCTTCTGCTGCAGTTTCTTGATTTAGACAGCAGCTCCAGCTTTGCATGGGTGCTTGCGACAGCGAGGGAAACAGCATGCTGCAAGAAGCCAACTTCTGGGAGGTTTCCATGAAAAATAGCCTAAAGTAACTGTAATAACACTGCACCATGCTGTGCTGCCCCAAAACTCAGCCTTCTTCCCCAAACATTCCCCAGTCATTGCTGGAACAGGACATCCCCGTATTGCCTTTCCCTGCCTGCTGCAGCCCCACTCTGCCCCAACGGCTTTCGCTCTAGCCCCCACTCCTGATGGAAAAGGCCCATTTCTGGGCACCAGATCAGGGCAGAACAAGGGAATCTGGGGGTCTGAGGTTTCAGAAGCATCTATGGGAACACTTCCAGCTGCAGAACGGGGGCTGCAGGGGGCACACATTACATTGCCACGCTAACAAGGTGAACTCTTTGGAAGGAAGGAAGGAGGGGGCAAGGCAGGAAAGCATGGTGCCACCCAAAAGTTGCACAGCCAACACCTGGGCTGCTGGGGGGCCGCACTACAGCCTCACATAAACCTTCTCCCCCAAAAAACAGACCTCAATGACGCAGACAGGGCTCCAGCAGGGCAGCCGGGGCTGGGGGGCTGCGGGGCCCCCGGGGCCGTGCCGAGGAATGCCCGCGGCGCCGGGCGCTGGGAGCCAACCAGCTGGAGAGCCGCAGCCTCATGAAATAATGAAATGCCAAACCGAGCCCTGCATCTTCCACAGTCTCTCAGGTCACCTACCAGATTAGGAGGCCTGTTGCTAAGGCAACCATATCTTGCAAGTGCTAGCTGAACTTCCCCATAATTTTTAACCCTTTAAGGAGCCAAAAAAAAAAAAGAATTTAAGAAAAAAATGGTAATGCCGACAGCACAACCCAGCAGGGTGCAAGGGGGGCGGTTCAGAAAAATGAAATAAAAGGCGAGGAGCCCAAGAAGCCTCCCTGCCCGCTGCACGCCACGCTGGCTCCCTTCCAGGCGGTTAATAAAATTATTCAGCGTATGCACGCGCAGGCAAAACCCGGCAAACTTTCTATGTGCCTGGCAAGGCAATGAAAAAAAGTCGGGTTGCGCATATGAAATAGAGACAAACAAAGCAAAAAAAAAAAAAAAAAAAAACTTTTACTACCCCCAGAGGCAGGGCGGGGAGGGGACAGATGGCCAGCGCTGTGCCCCAGGACAGGGTCCCCTCCCCACCGAGGGCCCCGCGGCAGCAGGGGAGGTTTGCAGCTCCGCAGCCGTGCAAAACTCCATGCACAGGAGAGAGGGGAGGGCAAATCCTGTCAGCTGGGGGATTTTAGGAGCAAGGGAGGCTTTCCAGGAATTCAGCACGCTGCAGGGAAAAGCGACCTCTCGCACGTTAATGGTATGAAGGGCCTTGGGGAGAGGGGGAAAACAACAAGCCGTGCACTCAAGTCATTTTCTTCCTCTGCAAGAGGAGCAAAGTTGAAGCATCCCAGCGTATTGCACAGGTCCTCACCCCAGGAGTGAGGACAAAAATCCAAGACAGACACACAAAAGCAGGGAGACCCAAATGTTGCACGTTTCTGGGAAAACGGGGAAAGCCTGCGAACAACAACAAAAAAAGGAGCAAGGCAATGCACAGGCAGCACAAGGGGAAAAAAAAAAAAAAAAGAGGGAGGAGAGAAAAAGGCATGGAAACGAGGAGAAAATGTGGAGCAGCATAAATCAGAAGCGCAGGGGGAGAAGTGCCTGGAGGAGAGGAGGGAAGCAGGACCGGGGAGGCAGAAAAGCACGTGCTGCCTTTTAAATATAAGAAAGGGCAGGCAGATGCAGCTCAGCTCCCCACGCCCCCGTGCTGCTGGGGAAAGGCCTAGGCTGGCCCCTGGCAGTGGCTGGGTGCTCACAGGGCATGGGGATAAGGCTGGGCCAGGAGCAGTGCTGGGGGCTTATCAGCAGGCTGCACGCCGGCCTGGGCACGGATACGGCCCCAGTGAAACCCTGCAGGCAGGCGGCTGTCACCTCCCCCAGCATCTGCTCCACGCCGGAGTTGGAGTCTCCTTAGGAGAGGAAAAGCCTCCGCTGGCAGCAGAGCAGTAGATGCTCGATAGAAAAAATTAACCGTGTGATTGCCAGGCTTCGTAGCCCGTGCATCCCGCTGGGGAGCTGCTTTGGCTGCTGGTTTCACGTGGGTTTCTGGCTCTGCCCCGCTGCAGGCATGAACACCAGGCAGTCGCGATGCTTCGTGCTGACCACTGCGGCCACGTGCTGAGCGTTACAGGATCTGCCTTTCTTCATCCCTCTTCCCACCCCTGGGTCAAGGCAAGCACAGCAGTCCTTGCTGAATGCCCTCAAATCCAGTGCTAGGATGCTGAGACCTCAGCTGCTACCTGCACTCACAGCCCTGGGACAAGAAGGGACAAGAAGGGAGCTTCCCCTTCTTCCCATCAGCCCCCGTGAAAAGATAACAGCAACAGGAGCTGCAAAGCTCCGTGCAAAGCCCTTGCGAAGTTCTCCATGGGTGCTGCCCTCCTGCACTCCCACCTGCCCTGCACCTTGCCAAGCAGCTCACGGAGGAACTTCATTAGCCGTGTGTATCAACACCAAACATCTGTAACCGGCAGACTTTACAACCAGAAATAAAGAGGAGTGACCTTCCCTGTGTTGAAAGACATCTAGGTTCTTGTATTACAACGATAGGGACAGGCAAAATTCATTATCTCTAATAGCTGTCCTTATAACCAGATTAAACACAAAAGCATCAATTTCATATTCCTTGACCCGCCACCATTCCCACCCTGAACCGAGGGGAGCTCCCCTCTGCCGCAGCGGAGCCGGGCGATGCACAGACAAAACCCATCAGTTCGAATTAAGTTCATGTTTATGCATGCAAAGACCTTGATCCCTCCTCCCTGTGCAGAGGGAAGACAATACCCTGGCTCGCCTGCATGCGCCCAGCCTGTGCCACCACCTGGGCATGACCCACAAGGCTGGGGACACCAAGCTAGCACCTCGTCCCTCCCCAATACTGCAGCACCAAGAAGATCTGTAAGCGTCCCCATCCGTCCCGGCCAGGCAACGAGGTGGGGCTGCAGACAAGCTGCCCCAGCACCACAGTACCCAGCTTGGTGCCAGCATAGTGGGAACAGATGTTTGCGCGCAGGATGCGAGAGGCAAGGGGAAAAACACCTGCTTTCCAGCAGGCAGACAGATCCCAGCCCTCCAGAAATAAGCATCGTTAAACCCAGTTGCATCCACATTCCCCAGCACGAGCTCTCCGGAGCAGCAATGCACCAGGGCTTTTGTCCTGAGGACGCAACCAGCGCGTTCACCTCCCCGGGCCTCCGCAGTGAGACGCGCACAATGCCAATCACCGGCCTGGGAACAACAGCCTGTTATTTTCATCAGAGGATGTTATCCACGGGGACCTTCAGCTGCCAGCCAGGAGAAATAAGCCACTGGAGAAAACTTACTTTCAGCACAGCCTCCTAATGGCTTTCTTTACCCACCCACCCCCTCCAGCTCTGCCCCCAACCGATGCACACGCAAGGGCAACTCCTTCTTCAGGAGATGAGCGCCAGTAGGGCCAGCTGGCTTCCCTCATTCGCAGCAACAAGTCAAACTGCTACGAGAGCTGGAAAACACTTGTGGTTGGGGGGAAAGCTTCGGATGGACCAGGCAGACAGTGCACCACGTTGAAGCAACAGTGAAAGTTAAAATTAATTAGCTGGCATGATGACAAAGAACCCATTGTGCAGCACGGTGGAGCAATCCAAGTACAAAGGCTTTATATAAGTCATGTTGAAAACTCCTTGATGACTGCAGGTAAGGACAGACAAGCTGTCAGGACATGCCATGACACCCAGAAGAGCTCTGGGACAACCAAGTCAATGTGTTTTTAATGATGAAAAGAAGCCCAGGAGACCCAGCCTTGACCTCCTCTCCAAAAAGAGGCCAGCAAAGGCCTGAAGCACCTGGGTATCATTGGCACAGCCATGTCCAACATGGAACAAAACAGCAATTGTGTTTTTTTTGTTTTATTTATTTATTTTTTTTTTAAATAGAAAACTGCCCTTGAACCAGGCTGAAGATGCCCACGTGCAGCATGGCCCATCATTTGTTTCCTAGGAGCAATAACGTTCAGCAAACACACATCTGAAAGCCACCCAGAGGTGACCAAGCGCTTGGAAGCGCAGCTTCCCATGCAAGTCTCACTATGCTGGACCCAATTCAGAATGGTCTCACGGGACCAAACATGCCCTCTAGCTGCTGCCTTGCAGCCTGCTGCACCTGGAGGTGGAATGAAGTCCCCAGCAGCAAGGAGCAGTGATTACCCCCAAGCCAGCACACAGCCCTGGACTTTGCTTCTCAGGTAGGACACTCCTAGAGCTGCCACTTTCCTCTCCCCAGCATAGGGAAGCCACAGGCGCAAAACACTATGAGGGTTGCTACAGAAAACCAGAGCAACATTGGTTGTGAGCAGCCCAGTAGCACCAGAGCGAGCCTCTGCCCTGCGGTCAGGGCAGGACTGGGACATCCAAAAACATCACCAGGCAAAGGGAAAAATTAATGGAAAAGATGGGTGTGATTCACACCCTGCTAGGGGGCCAGGCTGTGCCCACGGTGAGGTGCTGCCCAATCTGCCAGCCCCAGCATGAGCAGGAGCCCGCAAGGAAGCGCCCTGCCCCTTCCCCTGCACACGCATAGCCTTTTCTGACTTAAAAAACACACCACAAACCTCCCAGCTCCTCCCCAGCCCAAAGCGGAGCTGCAAAACTCAGCTCCAGGCAGGCAGCTGCTGCCCAGGGCTGCCTGCGGGGTCAGAGGGGTGCAGGATCAAACCACCCCAGGCATGAGGGACTTGTGCTCTTCTAGGAAATGAGCACCAGCATCACGCCCACGCTGTGGCTGGAGGGCTCATGCCTCGCCACGGGGCACGTCTCGTGTGTTGGGGCTGCTGCAGTGCATCCTCTGCTTTGGAAACTTGTTTGTAACCAAAAAAAAATAGCCATCAGAGGTGTGAGCTCAGTCCAGTGAGGTTATTTGAGAACTGGGGGAAAAAAGGGACAGAAAAAGCCAAACCACCCAGAAGCTGTGAGGCAGCCAGGCCAGGCAGCATGAGCTCATTTTCACTACAGAAAGCTGCTGCATCCTGGGAGGAGAGACGCTCAAGATCAGATATTTAAGGGTTTATGCAAAAACATTAAAAAAAATAGAAAGAAAATGTTAGCTTAAGACACAGCCAGAGGTCTTCCTTTGGACTTTATCTTGACACCACAGGCTGCGGTGGCACTGCCTCGTGCAGCACTGCGGGGCTGGCCCTGGCAGCCAGCAGACTCGGACCCAAACAGACGGACAGACACATGGAGAAGGTGCACCCTCTGTGCTGGGGGGCTCCAAGCCCTGCCACCGCCTGTCCCGAGGGCCCTGCTGTCATCACAGGGGGCTGCAGACAGGCTGGTGAACCTGTGGGTTTAATGGCAGCTGGGCGTGGAGGGGGGGCCAATGAAGGTCTCACCCAAGGCCCCCCCCCCGCCCAACCTACAGAGCTGCCTCGCTGTTACCCTGCCGACGGCACAGAAATGAAGTCAAAACACCCAGATTGGTGTTGTGACTGCGCTTGTCAGAGGCAGAAAGAGCAGAAAGGCGGAGGGGGTGGGAAAATACAAGCACTGGCAGGGGCTCTGGGTTTACCCCAGCACTGCGTCCTCAGCATGGGGACAGGGACGCATTGCCCAAGCCAGGGGGGCTCACAGGTATGGGTAGGGGCAGAAATAAGCTTTTATAAAGCAGTCTGTCCTGCCACAGCCGTTCCCATGACTTAGGGCCACACGGCAGCCCGCAGCTCGGGCCTGAGCCTGAGCCTTGCTGTCGGGCCGCTGCGCATACCCTGAGAGCAGGCCCGATATGTGCAGATGTATAGATACACTTGAATATATTGATTTATATATATTTTGCTTGATTTTTATGTCAGCCACCTCTACACACACAGAGGGACAGTGAGCATTTCTCCTCCAAAATGATAAAAATGCAAATGCATGGAGCTGACGGGCAGCTCCCGCAGCAGGCCAGCAGCACCCCCTCAGTGCTCAAGCCTCTGGCTGCCATCCATGGCCATCCCCCGACCCTGGTGGCACACACTCAGCCCCATCACATGCAGGAAGCAGCCAGGCACCCACCCCATCTTTTGGAAATCCCCCCCTGACTGCACAGCTGTAGCTCTGAACTCGTCTCCTGGCACCAGCCCCTTCAGCAAACAGCCTCAGCGCTTGCGGCCACAAGCAGGAGTTTCGAAAGGAGGAGCAAAAACATACAAAAAAAAAAAAAAAACCACCCAACCAAGCCCACGGCGAGGTATTTGTTTACTTGCAGAAAGAGCCGCTTTCTCTCTCCCCCCCAGCAGCCTGGGGCTGCTCTGCAGAGAAAGGAGCGGTTTCCGCCCAGCAGAGCCCCCCAGCTCCCAGTGGGGCCCTGTGTCCCCCCCCCACCTGGGGTGAGGGGGCCACCATGGCCCCCTGGGACACCCCAGGACAGTGCCCATCACACCCAGCACGAGAACCAGCCTCTTCCCACAACGGAAGCCCACCAGCATCACCCCAGGAGATGCTCGGCAGTGGATGCACCAACCCTTGCCATGGCCTGGAAACACAAAACCCAATTAATGCCTTCTCCTTGGGGCGTACGAGACAGGATATTTATACATATATAAATTTTTTCAGCAGCCAGACTCCCTGCGGGCACCACGTCTCCACCGCCAGCACAGTGCCTCCTCCCCAGCGAGAGCATGGTTTTCACCATCCTGGTGGCATGAGAAGGGTCCACGGCCAGGCTGGGCATCCCCCAGCAACCCCACGCTGGGAATTTGTCCCCCTCAAGGTGCCCACACGATGCTGCTGGAGGATCAGCCCGCCCTGCTCCATGATCCCCTCCAGCAGCAGCGCTGGAGCTGGGGGAAGCATGGGCTGCAGCTGGATGGGGTGCACTGAAGCAGGCATCGCCTTGCTCCTGCATAAGCAAGGATTTTGTGCAGCCGGTTACCACTTAATTCTGCGGGGATTCTGGTAGAGCAGTGAGCAGGATTAAGGAGGAGAAAGAGCCCGCGCATGGCCCCAGCTCCCAGGACCAGCGTGGCAGCTGTTTCCAATAGAGCCAGGGGCTGCTTTAAAAGAGAAAATATGGAACAAAAGGTAGGAGAAAATCCAAGTTTCCAAGGTGAGGAAGGAAATGATCAGGGGAACAGGAAAGCCTCACTCGTACCCAATACACGCTGTACCGACCTCACGCACCTCCCCGTGGCAGTGATGGGGGGGCGGCTCTGCCCCCTCCCCGCACGTTTTGAAGAGCTGAGGTGCCTTGCGCACCCTCGCCCTCGCTGCCTTTGTTCCTGTGCGAGGACCCCAGGAAGGAAGCAGGGGGAAGGTTTACAAGCCTTGTGTTTACCCAGAGCCACAAATCTGCCGGGGGCCTTGGCCCCCCCGCCACGGAGAGGGCGGTGCAGAGCTGGGGGCATGCAGGTCCCCTCGCACGTGGCCGCGGCTCCAGGGCAGACAATGGGATCGCACGCGGCCACTGTGCCGTTCCCGCACAACCTTCCTCCTCGTCATGGGCTTTACCTCCACTGGAGCCAGCCCCTCGCACAGCACTGTGGAGGTTAAAAACAAAATAGGGAAAAAAAAAAACACAAAGCGCACACAAAAAAAATCTCATCGCTACCCATCGGTTTGCTCGAGGCTGGCTCTGACAGAGAAGCCGAGCAGCACAAGCGCTGCCTCCGTAAACGCACAGATGCAGGGGATGGGAGAATGGAGGCACCCAAACTTGCACCCCAGCCCGGGATGTATGGGGAGCATCCAGCGCCTCCAGACCCACCCAGCCTCCCATTGTCAGGCAGAATTAAACAACCACGCTGTCTTGGGCGGCTTCCTCTCCTCCCATCCACCCCCACTTTTCAGTAGAAATCCCTGGCGGATTCGAGCCAGAGAAACTTTGCATCTTCACACCATTTGTTGACATAAAATACATTCCAGTGCCTTACTTTTACAGAGGCACTCCGAGTGGAGGGGGGGAAACGTCTGTTTCTATTTGAAACTGTCAAAATTAGCATTCAGTAATTAAAAATCACACCCTTTCTCTTAATAACCTAACCAGCATGATACAATCAGGTTGTGCCAACTCTTTAATCTAATTGACTAATTACAGATTTTAATTTAGTCAGTTACTGAACAACTGTTGACAATTTGTTTTCATTAGGGACAGAACAGGATAAATATTTAGGCTCCCCAGTCAAAGACTAAGACATAAGCTCTGTGCTCTGACCTCAAGTTTAGCACACTTGGCTTTTCCATCAATAGCAACTCCGGGAAGGTATTGCTCCAAAACTGCGTGTTTCCGTCACCCTGCACAGCAAAAAGTGCAGAAGTGGAGGCTGCTCCGTACCAACGGCCAATATTGTTTAAAATAAAAATCCAGCTTTGCACAGAGCTCCAGGACAAGCAGGGCTGTGAAGTGCAATGGTGAACCAGTACCTGTCCCCAAAGAAGGGGGGAGGCTGGGCCCAGCACACTGCCAGGAGAGGAAATTTCTCTATTCCCCCTCTCTGCTTTTTTTTTTTTTTTTTTTAAAAGGCGATTTGGAGCTTTGCAGCTGTTCCTGGCAGCCTGCCACTCCAGGAGGAAACTCCTCTCTCCAGTTACCTATGGGGATCCCTGTCCCTGCAGAGCAGGTCTGGATATGGCCCAGCCATGCAGAAAGGGGCCAAGCTGTGCAGTTGCTGCCCAGGGCTCCAGCAATGCCTGCAGGGGCTCAGAGGGAACGCACAGGGCTGCCCCCAGCCTGTGTCCTTGCACCACACCAAGCCTGGCTCAAAAGCACCAGCCCTCCTCTGTGCAACACACTTTCATAAACTGGCTCCAAAGAGCATGCTGCAGAGGTACCCCAGGACCTCCACCACACCGGTCCCACACAAGTCCATGCAGCCACCAAGCTGCAGGTGCTTGGAGCAACAACTTTTGGTTGTCCTGGAGCAACTCGACAGCCACACTGAGCCCTCATGTACAGAGAGCACACGGTCCCAGCCTGGTGCCTCACCTGCTGAAGCGCTGCTCCACACCAACCATGCACACCAAGGAAGCACCCAGCACGAGACACAAAGTGCTCTGACAAAGAAGTGAGTCGCCCCACCGCCTGGGGACACCCGAGCTCACCTTCCTGCACATCACCTCCAAAGCACAGCTGGAAAGCTGGGTTTGGGGTTCAAAGTCTTTGGTGACACCCCCAGTCCACACCACTGATAGACCAACATCCCTCGAGACTCCCTGTGGCTTACACCACAGCAGCTGCCACCTCCCTCTGGCTTCAGTGACTTGAGAAACCTGCTCACTGAGACCTGAAACCGAGGGGACAAGTTTCACATGTTGGGGAAAAAGGAGGAGCCCCGGATGTCCTCAGCCGGGCATGATCACCAAGCTCCTCATCTTTCCCGGGACTAACAACAACCCCCACAGCTGCAGCAGAGCATCCTTCAGGCAGGAAAAGTTAGACAGAAAGAACTGCATCGGTTTCCTGAGGTTAAAAAACAAAATAAATCAATGATCTGCTCTAACAGCCATATTGCATGCTTAAAAGCAAGCTGAAGCTGCTGCACTGTAAATCTTCCACAGCAAAGACATCATCATTTTGAATGCTTGCGAGTGTGGATTTTTTTTTATTTTTTTTTTTTAAGGGGGAGCTGGGTGGAGCAGAGGAGAGGAAGGATGAAGTAAAACTCTCCAGCAGCCAAGCACCACTCTGATTCTCCTCTCCTGCAAGTTGCACTCCAAGTTGGCTGCACAGGCAGAGCAATACCACAAAAAGTATGTAGCAACAGTCAACTAGATTTAAGTTCATTTTCTGTAGCCGGAGGCCAAAATCGACTGAAGTGGTTCTGGTGATCAAGTTTTCTGCAATTCCCCTTTCTATGTATTAGCTCTTTGACAGAAATTCACTGCGGTATTTAAACTGGCAGTCATCACCGCTAACTCAAATTGTATTGGCTTTCACAATGTTGAAACGCTGAACTGCAACCATCAATCGGCCAATTCCGAGATAACGCGGTGGCTGAAATCCCCTGTCATGCTGCACGCTCCCTTTGTAGCTCGCCGGCCGTGGGAGGCACGGAGCGACCGGGCACCGCGCCGTGCCGCAACACGGGAGCGCCGCGGCGGCCAGCGGGGAGATGAGGAGGGTGGGGAGGCAGAGCCCGGCTGCCCCCTGCCCACAGCATCCTCGCCACCTCGGAGGGCTTAAGGATTGAACCAGCAGCCTGCCCAGCTGGACGAGAATAGGAATAAAGCAAAAATAAAAACCCACCCAAATCAATTGCTATGGGTCAAGCAAAGCCTGTAAAACAGGTCAAGTTTTAGAAGTCGGCTGGGGAGCGGCACATGTGGTGGTAGGTAACCATAGCACTGCTTTTAACTTCTGGATAAAACTCGGGTACAGGTGGTGGAAGAGGCTGACTAACGAAACTACAAGCAGCATGACTCGTTAGCTGCCTTAACAGCCAGATCTGCACACGTGCGGGAGACAAAAAGAGAAACACGGCGCTCCTCCCACCTGCAGCAACCCGAGTCCGGCTCCACACAACTCCCAGCATGTGCCTGCTGTCCTGATGTGGGAGGAAAACCTCAGGGGAAGGTGCAAAAGCAATATTCCTCCACCACGGCAAGAGCCCACAGCAGTCAAGGAGCGTCCCCCACAAGAGAGGCACGAGCTCCACCTTTATTTTTTTTTAACCAAAAAAAAGAATTAAATATTAAAAACTGAAGGGGGAAAGCGGGTAATTTGTCCTGCTGCTCCTAACAGTTTCCATATCGCTACACTGGGAAATGAAATGGAAATTACACAGCATGCAAATCCCAGTTAACACTCTGCTAATGAAGCACACCGCTCTGGGTCCCAAGCGCACGCATCTGCAGCCAGCGCCTCGTAACACCAGCGCTCCCCACACCCAGACCCCGCTCACAGCTGGAGTCCCACTGCATCCCCCTGCTTGGCGCTCAGGGTGGCACACCAAACCCACCGCCTTTCGGTACACAAACACCGCATTTCACTCCAACACGGGCGACCGCTGCACAGCCAGTTCTGCAGTTGGCCAGGTTTCAACACAACGTTCTACGAATCTGGGGCAAAGCCTATATTGGGATATTTTTAACCACAACCAACAGATGAAATTACTCACTGGTCCACCCAGCCCGGGGCTCGCAGGAGGCCCAGCATCGGTTTGAGCTGTTGCATGCCGCCGGTGCATCCTGAGGTTTGGCATTTGGGCGCGGGGCGGTTGCTGACGCGCTCCCCACCCAGAGCATCGCCCAGCACGGGATGCGCCCAGGCACCGGGCTGAGCCCCGTGCTGCAGGACCCCGGCACCGAGAAACAAGGTGCTATTCACATGCACTGTTTATCACCTGGTTCCTGGCTTTGGTCAATATTTAAGTTTGAGCCAGGCAGGTCCCTGCCCTGTAAAGTACACTCGGGGCTCTGCACTGCGAAAGCGCCGCGAGCATCCCCCAGCCACCGGCCAAGACGGGCCCAAGGAAACAAAACCAGCGTGGCAAAGCCAAGGAAGGAAGGAAAATCTCCTTATGAGTCTTCGCAGTAAGACCCAAAAGGTAAAGCACTTAGGGCTGTTACAAAACTGCATTACACCAGGAATTAAAAACAATCAGGATTGTGTCTATTTACTGGAAGCTTAAAGCAACATGTATTAAAGAAGTTTATGCGAATCATTTAATGCACTCATGCCTATTGTTAGAATTATTACCAAGCTAAAAAAGATTAATTTCTCTAAATACACTAAATCCTCAGGCATTATTAGGAGGCTGCTGTGAACATGGCATTACCATGCCTTGGTTGCTAATGCCATCTTTACCTGCGGCTTTGCTGCCTGAAGATCCACCTTTGCTTTGCTCCATCCCAGCCAGGATTTGGCCTGAAACACCCAAGGACATGCAGCAGCACCGCCAAGCAGAGGTCTGAGCTGCAGAGCCTGGCACTGATGGATTTGCTGACAAACTCTGGGTTGTCAGCCCGCTCTCACCCTCAGTTCAGGGGTTCAAAATTTTAATCCAACCTAGTAAATAAAAACCAGCTACGCACGAAGCGGCACAGCACAACCAGGATCGGAGAGGTGGCCATGGGATGGACGGGCAGACACCCAGGACAGACCCACAGCAGCTTCCCCAGGGGACAACCAAGCCCATGGGGGCTCAGCAACACACCACATCCATCAAGGGAAGGCTGTTGGATCAGCACGTGACAAGGGACAGGTGGGCTCAGCAGGGGCGATTTTTGGGCTCCGCTCCCCACACAGGAGGAGCAGCACAGAGCTCCCCATGCTGCTCCCAGCCCAGCCTTGCACATCTCCCAGCACTCAACCCAGGCATGTCGAGGCAACGAGAGGCTGGGGAAGGGAAGAAAAATGGTTTCCATACCATAGGCTCCCAGGAGCAGACAAAAACAGCTCCAGCTACACAATTTAAACTCGCTTGACTCTGGTCCAAGCCCACAGCCAGGTGACTAATCCTTTGATTCAAATTCCTCCTGCTGCAGATCAGCGCTGCAGATCTGGGTGACTTCAGCACGATGGGAGAAGGCAGCCCACCCGCTGACACCGTGGCCGGCACCAACAAGCCTTGCGCCTGCGGGACGAGGACGCTGCAGGGAAGCGCACCCCAGGAAAAGCATCTGCTGGGTTCCACCAACACCTCCACAGAGGACAGCCCACGGCCTGCTGTCACCAACCACCCGAGGACCTGCACACTCAGGTCTGTGGAAGATGCAGGGTCCCCAGAGCCGCTACGCTGGAGCCCAGCAGGCTGCAGCACCTCTAGGTTTACTCCAAGCAAAGGGACTCAGGGCAAAGCAGGTCCAGCAACTCACAGCAGCAGCTCCTCAAACTGTTCCACTCTGTTTTGCACAAGGGACAAAAAACCCAGAGCAAGCAAAACACCACGGACTGCGGTGGGAAGAGGTCTGTACCACCACCTCCAGCTCATGAGTTCCTCCATGCTGCTATGCTTGAGGGAGCATTCCCAGACAACTAAGGCAGCCCCAAAGTCTTGCAAGGCTTTTAGAGACTGAGGGATGGCATCCCTTCATCCCTGCCTCCCAGCTGCAAACCAGCCTGCCCATGCCACCGAGACATTTGTCACCAGAGCATTTATCACTGAGACATCCTCTGCACCACCAAGCCCACTGTCACCAATCCCAATGCTTTGTTGTCCACTGCTATGCAAAACCGCTCGGTTCTCCCAGCAGCCCGAATGCCTTTAAGTGCTTAAGATAAGTATCTGGGCTAATTTACATAATTGCAACATTATGAAACGCTGCTCAGTCAAATCAGAGCGCTGCTGGTTAAAAACACGCTTTTGCCAGTCGGTTTACGCTCGCTCCCGGCGCGCCGAAGGAGCCCGAGCTCCCCAACTCTGTAATTACCGCGAGGATTAGAAACTTGTTACTCACATAGTCATGAAAGGCTTTGGCTTCGCTCGAATGTTCACAAGTATCTCGCCTTTCAGGAGCTGCACAGTACAGGTCCCAAAACACGCTGCACGGCACACACACACACACACAAAAAAATAAAGCACAGGGGGGGAGGCCCCGGTTACTGAGTGCGTGCACCCCGCGCAGCCCCGGCGCCGGGCGGCCCCCCGCCAGCGCCC
>VXAV01001298.1:86044-106778 GCA_013399715.1 Alectura lathami
CGCCTCGTCTCGTCGCCGCACCCTTCGCCCCATCCCTGCCGCAGCCGCCGTGGCTCACCCGCGCCGCTGGGGCCCCGAACTGCGGCTTTTTGGTTTCGCGGTGATTAACGGCGCAACGAACGCTCGCGGGGTCCGGCAGGCTCAGCCGCCCGGCTCCGGGCTGCTCTCCGCTCCCCAGCCTGGCCCGCAGCTCCCACGCCTTGCGCGCGGCCCTCGTTATTTACCCGTAACGATTTTACAGTATTTTAACACCAGTCCCTGAGAAATTTCCCTTGTCCCAAGGAGAATAGCTGCTTGTAACCGCTTGCTAATTACAAGGATGAATGTCAATTAATTCATTTAGCTAATTATCCACTCCATGAGCGCCGTGCGCCGAAGAACTGTAAGGGACGGGCATGTGGTGATGGATGGCAGCGGGAAGCCCTCGTGTGGAGGTGGACGCGCCCGCTCGGCGATAGCTGCGAACTGTAATTACAGCACCGCGCTAATTGCACCAGGAGAGCACCAAGCTCAGCTTTTGCTGGGAGCTGGGGCGCAGGTCGAGGACCCGAAGTCGCTGCAGAGCTCCGCGTCCCGCTGGCAGCGGCTGTCCTGCCCTGCGGGGCTGCTCCAGGCGCCGTTGTTTTATTTCCCAAGCAGCCAGGCCCTGTTTCCTGTTGAATTCTTTGAATTATTTCGCCGCTGGCTTTCCAGCAGCAGTGCCCGTGCTGCGTGTTGAGGGACTTTGGTAAGAACCATGTACCTTGATTACCAAAGGTTCACTTCTAAAAGCAGGTAAATAAACCACAAACGGAACAGCGTCTCCAGGAAAAACAACAGGCAGCGTAACGCAGCAATTTGCATTTTCTTTCCTCCTTTCCGATAACTTTTTTACGATCCCCACCGCAGCCGCTTCAAACACAGCGCGGCCAGGCAGCTCTGCGCAAACCGCGGCGGCTCCCGGCCGGGGAGCGCGACCTTAAGCCGCTGAGCGCTGTGTGTGAGGAAGCTGGCAGCCTCCCAGGGGCAGCAGGGCTGGCCTCGACACCCCGGAGCTGCGAGTCCAGTGCTGCACGCAGGTGTCGGACGCCTCCTCCTCCTCCTCCTTTTTTCCTCTCCTCCTCCTCCTTTCCTCTCCTCCTCCTCTTTTTATTCTTTCTCCTCCTCCTTCTCCTACTCTTCTTCCTCCTTCTCTTCCTCCTGCTGCCGCCCCGTCGCGCTGCAAATGCTCAGCTTCTTCTGGCTGAGGTGAGGGCAGGGGGGACGCCCGGGGGGTGACACGGGGACGGTGGCACGCGGGCGTGACCGAGCGCCCTGTGCCGCCGCAAGGAGTTGGCACAGCAGGCGTTGGTGCCTGCTCTGGCTGAGATCAGTGCTGGGCAGTGCTGCTGGGAGGGGTTTGGAGTTAAATCCCTCCTTGCGGTGTGGGCAGGGGTGCAGGGAAATTTGGGGCGAAACGGACTCCGTGTGCTTAAAAGGGGGTGGATATTTAGGGGGAGTGGGCACAGGGCTGGCTTGGGCAGTGTGGGCGGTTGGATTGTGTGGCAGCACGATGCTGGGGCAGTACGGACGCTGGTTGTCCCAGCTGTGGTGGTCCTAACTGTGATGGTCCTGAGGGGGGTGGTCCTGGCCATGGTGGTTCTGGCCATGGCGGTCCCGATGGTGGTGGTCCTGGCCGTGGTGGTCCTGGTCAGCTGTGGTCCTGGCAGTGGCGGTCCTGATCGTGGTTCCAATCGCGACGGTCCGGGCCATGGTGGTCCTTGCCATGACAATCCCAGCCATGGTGGTCCCAGCCATGGTGCTCTTGACCGCGGTTGTCCTGGCCGTGGGGGGGTCTGCTCCCCAGGGAAGCCATGGGAAGCAGGGGGGTGGCAGATGGCTGGCACCTGTGCTGGGCAACGCTGGTGCGGTTTGTCCCCTGCAGTGTTGTCACTTAGAAGGGCTCACACACAGCTTTGTTCCCTGCCTGGGCTGGTGGCAGCGGTGCTGGGGACCTTTGTCCCCCACCGAGCAGGCAGGGAACTTTGTTCCCATGCTGGCTCCATTGCCCACAGCCCTGGGGATGGGCAGGGACAGGTCTGGGGGCCACGGGAGGAGGCTGAGGATGAAGGGTCCTAGCTGTGCGCGTGGCACTGACGCTTTCCTACGGCTGCAGACATACAACCCGCAGCAAAGGAACCCGTACCAGGTTGCACTTTCCTGGCCCGATGCCTGGCTCTGCTCCGTGGAACCTCAGGGGAGGGCATGACGCGCGTTCCCAAAAAAGCTCTCGCAGGTGCCCTGCCATTCCCCAGGGCCCCGCCACGCTGCCCGTCCTCTCCCTGCCCTGACCTGAGCGCAGCCTCTCCCGCTGCCAGGCACTCCCCTCTCCTGCTGCCCCGTTGAGGTGGCAGAATTTCCCAAAGTAGGTCAGGTTAATTTTTTAATGCGTGCAGATTTGCTCGTTACCATGGATATTGCTCAGTTATACACCAATAATCCCCCCCGGAGAACTTCATTGTCGCCACTTTCCTTCCCCCCACTTTTCTCTCTAAGGAATGGGTCAAGATGCACCAAGCGGATGGAGCAGGGATGGGAGAGCGAAGGCGGATGGGGGCAATCTCAGTTAGGCTTTGAGGAATGCTCTTCTGAGCCAGCGGGAGAGCAGGTACCAGGGGCTCAGTGTCCACCACCTGGACCCTGCTCTGCCCAGACCTCAAGGGCCCAGCACCAGCTGGTCTGCTGGTATCAACCTGCTGTTTGGGGGAGGCTCAGCCACACACCGTGTTCCTGGGGGCTCAGGGATCTGGGGATCTCCATGCAAGGGGAAATTGAGCAAACATCCCTAATTTTCCCCCATTGATCAATTGCTCACAGCTCAACTCAGATTGGCATTGCGAGTGTGGCAGGAGGCCAGAGGAGTATTGTGCCTGAAGGTTATTTTTCTAAAGCAAACTTTATGTTTTTTTTTTGGTAGAAGTGGGTCACTCGAGGGGTGACAGAGTAAGAGCATCATTGCCTGGGTGATGCATCCCGTTGCCATGGTGACCCGGGGGCTGCATCAGTCAACAGCTTTAAAAATTTGACAGCTGAGTAAGACTGAAGATTTTAATGAGGACAGACACTCGCTCGCTTAGTTTCAATAACCAAATTCTCTATAAATACCCTCGGTCTGAACGGTTCCAGATCTCTGGAGCGCTGCGACTGGCACGACTTGGTGCCCCCCTTCCCCATGCGGTCCGGGCTGGCGGGTGTGCACCCACATCCAAAACAGCGGGGGGATGCAAAGCAGGTGGCTCTTTATTACTACTTTGTTCCCTTTCCTGCTAACGCCGGAATGAGCAAGGTGACACGAGTGCAACCGGAGAGTTCAGGGTGTAGGTTACCGAGGCACGTGCCGGACCATGTGTCCTCGGTGTTGGGCACTGCAGCTGTGGGGCGGGACGGGGCCACCCTCGGCCACTGCCTGTGGCAAACTGAACCTGGGGAGCAAAGGCAGCTTGCTAAGAGCAGATGAACTCTTGCACATGAACAAGGTGATCCATGAGTTGCTAGTCCAGACAAGATGCGGGGCTTGGGCAGAGCAAAACAAGGTGCTGCTGGAGTGGGGGCTTCAATCCAGCACGGGACGGGAAGGCTTGGAGGGGGTCGGCGGTGCCATCCTATAAATACAAAGAATTTTCCGCTTGGTCTTGCCGCAGCCCCACGCGGTTGTGATGCCAACACCGCGTCGGGTGCCCTCGGTGCCCTTGGCGTGCCGCGGCCCTTCTGGCAGCACCGGCCTCTGTGCCAGGACAGCGGTGTGGCCGGGGACGGGAGCTTCCCATTCGCTGCGCTGGCAGCAGGGCACAGCATGAGCCCTTCCCAATGACAAGGACATGTATTCCTAGGTCGTCTTATGACTGCGATGGTGTCACTGTGATGTCCGGGCACCCGAACGCAGCCCTCCGTCACGTGTCGCAGCACGGAAAGTTTTAAAATAGCGTCACCGGCTGCGGGATCGGCCACGGCACCGCCGCTGGGCTCGCTCCCAGAATAGCTGGGAGTCTTTCAACAAACCCACAAGTATCAGGGCTGACCCCTGAGGAACGGCAGGTGCGGGACCAGGCTCTGCCATTGGGGTTTTAAATCCTGCAGCCCCCGCAGGGTCATTACAGGGTGGCCTGGGGAGGGACATCGTCGCGGGGCGCTGGGGACAGGGAGGGACACTCTGCTGCGAGCACCCACTACGCAGCTGTGCCTCATCCCTGTAGGCTGATACCAGGTGGGTGAGGGTTGCTGAACCACTGCACTGCTCCTGCTGGTTGCTGTGTTTTCCGCTCAGGGCTGGGCTCTTCCATCCCTCCTGGGTGGGCTGTGGGGTCAGCTGCGGCCAGGGCCACCCTGCGAGCACCCCAGCCCTGTGCTGAGCCCGGTGCCAAGCCCCGCCGTCACCTTTTGTCTGTTTATACGCCTCTGGCAGCCTCCTCCCCACGCTGCTCTGCTCCCACGCGCAGTTTTAGCTGGCTCTTTCCAAACCACATAGCCAGCCCGGTGACAAAGTCCATCCCTGCAGCCTAGCCGGCAAGGATCCATCTGCAGGTCCTTATCCGGAGGGGCAGGGGGCGCAGAAGTTGTCGGGGTTCCTCCACCTGAGGAACCCATCCGAGGGGCTGAGCCCCTTTGCCTTGGCTACAAGGGGACGCAGGCCATGCAAAGCGGCCGAACACTGTTAGGTGCTGTGGGTCCCCACGTCCCCCCCGCGAGTGCTCCAGCACCTTGTGGCAGCGCCGGGGTGCCCCAGGGCCCCCTTTATGGCAGCATCCCCTGGTTTGCCATTCCTCTTTTAATCCGAGCGACTCTTCTCCTTTCCAGGTGTCTTTTAAAAATGGTCAAGGAAAACATTGTAGTCCCCGAAGACATCTTGAGCTTCTGTTGCAATGGCCTCCAGGTACCCTGCGTGCTGTGCAAGTAACCCTGGCACTGCCAAGGTGTGGTGCTGAGCACCCCACCCTGCAGCGCCCCGTCCCTGTTGGCACCCGCAGCCACCCGCTGGGCTGACAGTGCGATAACAGCATGCCGGCTTGTCCCCTAAAACTTCAAAATACCGAGCACAGAGAAAATGAAAACAGGACTCTCCAGCCATGCTCACTGCTAACTTTGCTGCAGAAGGCTTTGGAGCTCTGTGCATTGCTGGCTCACGCCCCAGAGCCTGCTGGCTTCCAGAAATAGCCGCGTCCTTGCGCTGTGGGCACCTCAGCACGCTGCAGAACACCCGGCAGGCTCGCAGCGGGCTTGGGGGCTGCTGGCGTCCCGCTCGGGGGACGGGGTGCCCCTTCGGTAGGGTTCGCTCGCTGCCTTTGCCGCCGTCTCTGCTAACCTGAGGTTTGTGCCGTTTCTGGGATGTCTTGTGCCAGTAGCTATGGAAACAGAGGTCTCCTGTTAGACCGGCTATGAAAAATGCTATTCTGAGAGGCGAAGTCGCGTTCGGTGAGCCTCGGGTAGGAAGGAAGGCTTCGTTCTGAGAATAAAGGCATTTACAAAAGCAGCTGGGGAGGAGCAAAGGGGAAAGAAGCTGCTGCAATTGGGATCTTGCAACAAGTGCTATAAATGGGGGACATTGTTAGAGCAGAAAGCGGAAGGAAGCACCGTAATGAAGCCCAGACTGCTCTCGTGGCTCCTCAATTACTCACCGGGCTAACTGAGTTCATTCCTTGAGCAACACAGCCCACTCGAGGGCTCCTCTGCTTCCCTGGCAGCACAGCCGCAATCCCAGGCTCTCTTCAAAACTGCTTTGCCCCGAGCGCTGCGCCTGGCGGGCAGGGGCAGCTCTGGCCCCACCAACAACCCGCTCTCTCCTTTGTATTCATCGCGCGTTATTCTTTTCCCCTTGGCAATGGGCTGCCCAAGCATCCCGCTCCGCTGAGCAGGGCTTTGCACTCTCCCTTGTTTTCCAGGGGATTTTTCACCCTTTTTTGCGAATGGAGCCAAGGAGCGGGTGCCCTTTGTGGCAGTGATTCTCTGCACTCAGCCAAAATTTGGGATGGGAAAAGCAAACCGTGGGGCTTGGGGTATCACGCTACCCAGGCTCACCCATCCCGTGGGCGTGCCTGCCAACGAGGCCGGGCTAACGAACCGCAGCCCCATTGCAGCATCCCTGCCCTCTCCCGCAGGGCTCGACCTCACCGTCGTCGCACGCTCGGGACACAGGGGAGCGGGAGGAGGCTCCGGGGGCCATGGGCGCCCGCAACCCCACGGAGGTGCAGATGAGCCAGCTGGTGCTGCCCTGCCACACCAACCACCGCGGTGAGCTCAGCGCCGGCCAGCTGCTCAAGTGGATCGACACGGCCGCCTGCCTCTCGGGTAAGCCTGCTGCTGGGGTTTTGAGTGCTTGTCCCGCCCTGGCATCCTGCGTGGGGAGGAAAAGGCACAATTTGAGGACGCTCGCAGCAGTGTGGGGCGATGAGAGGGAAGCAACAAGAGACGGCAGCCTCTTGTGGGGTCAGCAGGGATGGAGGGAAGGGCCCCGCTGTGGGCAGACATTGTGGGGATGCGTGCGGGCAGCGGCGTGCCCGTCCCTGCCTGCTGCCCGCAGCAGCGCTGACGCCAGCGGGGCTGGGCACCGTGCCATTCTGCTGAGTAATTAAGGGAGCAACCAGCAGCAGGACAAGGGGGAGGAGGATCCGCAGCGCACACGGCTCCTCGGTGCTGCTCAGGGTCTACGTCTGCTTCCCCCAAAACGCTGCCCTCTGCATAGCCTGCGTGCAGCCAAACCAGTGAGACCAGAAAACCGGGGCAGGGTTGCAGTTTGGAGCTGTTTCCATAGTCCTGAGGGGAAGCTGAGCCGGCAGGACGGCTGTAAAATATTTGCTGCGTATGGGTAGATGGTATCGGCTGTTGTGCATCGCTGGGAAGAGCACCATCGAGGCAGGGCAGACACCGAGGGTGATGTGGCCGAGAGCTGCAGCACGCACACCCCAGGGGAGAATCCTGGGCAAAACGTTTGCAAAACAGAGGTTGGGAAACCCAGGATGCTGGGAACAAAGAGGGAAGGGGCAGAGACAGGAGGGGGGTTTTGGGGTGCTCATCACCCCGAACACAGGGCGAGGAGCTAGGGGCTGGCAGCGCTGCTGCAGGTCGCTGACGCTGTTTGTTTTTCCTTTGCAGCCGAGAGACACGCCGGCTGCCCATGCGTCACGGCCTCGATGGATGACATCTATTTCGAGCACACCATTAGGTAAACACGCCGCTTTCTGCCCCCTCCCTTGGTCGAGCGCAGGGTAGGGCAGAGTCTGGCTGTGCTGGGATATTTCCCACCGGGATGCCTCGCAGCATCCCGCTGCCAGCCCGCCTTGCTGCGCGGAGACGCGTGGGTGCCAGGTCCTTGGCACCTCCATCCCCTGGCGAGGGATGGAGCTGGGCAGGGTGCGGGGACCCTGTGCCCACCCCGTATCAGGCTCTGCGCTCCATGGTCCGGTGTAACGCTGCGTTACGCTGGTGGGATGCAACGCGGGGCTGCGTGAAGCCAGAGGGAGCCTTGGGCAGCTGCCAGGCTTTGTCTGTGTCTGTCCTCCCCCTTGCTGGGGTCTGTCCCTTAAACATTAACCAGCTGGATGCTGGGCGCCCCACATCCCCCAGCCCTGCCCCGTGTTGCTCCGTTCCTAACCGCCCCGTATCTTGCTCTTTCTCTCCGCATCAGCCAGACGTATATAAACGCTCCTGGGCAGCGTCGCGGGAGGAGCGGTGTCGGGTACGGACGTTTGCAGCCCTAGAGTAGCCGGGGCCGTAGCACAGTGCTGCCGTGAGTTGGGAGCACTAACCCCACTGACGCGGCTGTGGGTGCACACGGGGGCTGCTCCCGTAACCCCGCTAACGTCTAGGCACACCACGACCAGCCCAGCACGTCCTTGCGGTGCCCAGGCCAGAGCGGACACGCGGAGCTTTCAGGTTTTTTGGCTGCCAGCTGAGGCAGGAGTTGTGCGTGGGGAATGTGGATGTTTACTGGCTCTCCCGATCTCTGTTTTTGGGACCACAAACTTGCAGTGGCAGTGACAGGGTTCATTTTTCCACTTCATTTTCTGGCATTGGTCTCTTTTAGAGGATGAGGAGTATTCCTGATTTAATAATGCGTTGGTAAAGACTCTGTTTTCTGTCGCTGTTTCCAGTAAGCTGCATTGGCTTGTTTGGTCAGTCCCTGTCTGGAGAGCAACAGGCTGCAGAGCTGAAGTTGTTTGTGCGTCTGCTCTGAAGCCTACCGAGGGCTTAGAGCATTGCTCATGGACAGTGGGAGCAGCAGCTTGCTGCCAGCAGGTGTTCCATGCATGAGGCAGGACAAAATGCCTCTGGCCAGGTCCTGCCTCCTGCCGTCTCCCTGCACCCCAGTGTGTCTGTCACCAGCCCACACCCCCAGGATGTGCCACTGTCACTGTCCCTGGTGGCCACGATGCTGCAGGCAGTGGCACCTCGGCGGGGAGATGTTTGGTGCTGGAGCACATGCTGCACACCCGTGGGACCTCGTCCTTCCCTCACCTCTTGCCCCTTCTCCTCTCTGTGTTTTCCAGCGTTGGGCAAGTCGTTAACATCAAAGCCAAAGTGAACCGAGCCTTCAACTCCAGCATGGAGGTCCGTGCGCTGCAGCCCCGCTTTGCCTCCTGTGCCTGCCCTCAGCATCCCGCTGTCCCCGCCAGCTGCACCCCTGTGTGCTGCAGCTGCCTGCAGCTGTGTTGTCCCCTCCTGCTCACTCTGGCTCTGCCTGGGGTGATGCTGCTGGGAGCAGAGCCACGCTGCCATTCCATGTGCACCAGCTGCTGCTTGAGCACCAAAGCAATCCTTCTCTTCCCTGCTCACCTTCGGCATTCAAAACCATGCTGGGAATCTCTGCGCTTCATGCGCTGCTTTAAATACCGGCTCCCCCTCCTTCCTTACTATGAAATATTTGGGGCGTGGAATGGGTGCTTGTGCAAATCTCCCACCCTGTGCTGGTGGTGCCGGCCGCGTGTGAGCCCCTGGCCGCCCGTTCCTGCGGCTCAGGGGCCTTGATGCTGCGCCCTCTGCCAGGTGGGCATCCAGGTGAGCTACGAGGACCTGTGCAGCGGGAAGCACTGCAGCATCTGCAAGGCTTACGCCACCTTCGTGGCACAGGGACCCCCTGGCACCAAGGTAAGTGCTGCACAGCGAGAGCTGTGCCCAGCCTGCAGGAAATCAACTCTGCAATAGGGACTGGGGGGGTCGAAATTTTCATGATCCACGGGGCGCGTGCATTGCTTTGTCGCTATCTGCATCCTTGCCAAGATGGTTGAGGTGGTGCTCCTGTACCCTGTCCATTTTGGGTGCACATTGTTGTGACGGGCACAGAGGGCACTTTCCCACTGGCCCTGACCGTTTGGGGCTGTGCTGCTGCTGTTCCCTGCTCTGTGTCTAGGCTGCTCTTTAGAGGAAGCCCAAAAGCACCATACGGTCATCCTCCAGACCCCTAGCAGGCCGGAGGAGCCATATCCCCCCAGCCCCTCCATAAGCAGCCACAACACAACCCAGCCACGCACGCAGGAATTTGCCCAGCCCTGCACGTGGCTCGGGATGCAAGGAGGAGCCCTACGCAGGGCACCCACCCCGCGCATCGCCCGCGCCCAGGTGAAGCTGAAGCCGCTGGCCCCGCAGACGGAGGAGGAGAAGATCGAGCACAGCATCGCCGCCGAGCGCCGCCGGATGCGGCTGGTCCACAAGGACACCCTCAAGGACCTCCTCGCCCGCAGCCCCCGCAACACCGGTACCGCGTGTCCCCCGGGGGGGTGTGGGGCTGGCCGTGGGGGTGGCCGTGGCGCTGAGACCTGTGCCCCCCCCGGCAGAGCTGGAGACGCGGGACGGCAGCTCGGTGGTACCGGCCGAGAAGACGCGGGTGGAGAGCGTGGAGCTGGTGCTGCCGCCGCACGCCAACCACCAGGGCAACACCTTCGGCGGGCAGATCATGGCCTGGATGGAGAACGTGGCCACCATCGCAGCCAGGTGCCCGCAGGGGACGGGGCGTCAGGGGGATGGGCCAGGCCACAGCTGGGCGGCGGGGACCCCCTGGGGATGGCGGGGTGACAGGGACAGGGCCCAGCACACGGCCTGCCGCGAGGGGTTGGAAGTCCCATGCGTGCAACTGAGCCGGGAAGGGGCAGGCGCACATCCCGCGCTGGTCCCCCGGCTCTGGTTGTGTCGGGGGCGGTGCGCGGGGTAACGCCTGCCCTGCAGCCGGCTGTGCCATGCCCACCCCACGCTGCGCGCCATCGAGATGTTCCACTTCCGCGGGCCGTCGCAGGTCGGGGACCGCCTCGTGCTCAAGGCCATCGTCAACAACGCCTTCAAAAACAGGTGAGCGCTGGTGGCTGCTCCTCCAGCCTCCCTCCTCACCCCTTAATCCTGGCCCCCACGCCTCACCCCTCCTTTCTGCCCCCAGCATGGAGGTGGGGGTCTGCGCCGAGGCCTACGGCCAGGAGATGTCTGTCAGCCGGAGGCACATCAACAGCGCCTTCATGACCTTCGTGGTGCTGGACGAGGAGGGCCGGCCCCGCACGCTGCCCATGGTCGTGCCCCAGCCAGGGGTAAGGATCACAGCCTGCCGTGTCCCCCCGCCGTGTCCCCGCTGTGGTGGCACGTGGCTGCCACGCGAGGCTAAACAGAACACGGCCTGGAAGTCTGAGCCTGTCTTTCCTGTGATGTGAAGGAACGAAGGAAAACCTATTAGCTCGTTTTCACCTTTCAAAGCATCTTAATTTGCTCGGATCCAAATATTTTAGGAAATTTGTCGCACAAGTGTGACAGCAAAGCAAACACCCGCGCATCTCAGGGTAAATCACAGCGTGAGTGACGCAGTCGCATTTGGCTTGGCTGATCCATGCCCACGTACCTGAGTTTTGGTACCTCAGGCGACTTCTCTCGCGTTGTGCTTTCACCACCACACCAGGACTTCCCAAAACCTCCCCCCGTTGGCTCTGAAGCACTCTGTCTGCCCAAGGAGCTGCTTTCTTCACCTTGTGTTTGGTGTTTTGTGATTTCCCAGCACGGGGAGCTGTGTGCTAGGGGATGCGATTTATGGTTTGCTGCCGGCGCCGGCGGCTGTTAGCAGCTCTGCAGCCACAAGCCGGGCTTTTTCCTGACATGCATGAGCCAGCGTCCATCACTTGGTCGCAGTGATGCTACCAGGGGTGCACTGACATTAGCTGATGGGCTCCGTGCCTTCCCTCAACACACTGAAATAGCTCACGGTTAATCTCCAGCAAGCGCTGGGCTTCACCTTTCAGCCCTTCGCTGCTGAATGTTTTACTCACTCTCCCAAAATATATATATTTTTCCTCCTTTCCCATTAACCTGATGTGCTGTTCCCATTTATCAGGAGGGAGAGAGGCGGTACAGAGAAGCCAGTGCTAGGAAAAAGATTCGGCTGGACCGGTGAGCGGAAAGAGCAAGTGGGATGCGGGGATGGAGAGGGGAGAGGAGGGCAGTGGGAAATGCCATCCTCGGCACCAGGGAGCAGGGACACCCCCCAGCTTGTGCCCTGCTGTAAGGAAATCCTTCCTGCAGGAAATACGTCGTCTCCTGCAAGCTGACCGAGGTGCCGCTGTCAGTGCCCTGGGACCAAAGCAACAAGGTGAGTGTCCAGGAGCTGCACTGCCTCCTGCCTGCGGTGCCGGGGACACCCCCGACCCCTGACATTCCGCCCTGCCGCAGGTGTATCTGAGCTACAACAACGTCTCCGCGCTGAAGACACTCGTAGCCAAAGCCAACTGGGTGCTCGCCAGGGAAAAGGAGAAGGTACGGCACCCAGCCCCAGTGCTCTGAGCAGCCCCAAATGCGTGGGGACGCTGGGGCCACGTCCCAGCCCCTGCCCTGTGCTCCCCAAGGTGCAGATCTACACGCTGGAGGAGGACAAGTTCCTCTCCTTCCGCATCGAGATGTTGGTCAGCATCTCGGCCGGCCAAGCCTTCTCCCTGCTCTCCGACCTGCGGCGCCGGCACGAGTGGGACAGCCACTACACGTGAGTGCCGCGGGGTGGCTGGGGCACCCATCCCTTTCCAAAAAAAAGCACATCCTTCGGCTTCCCTGGGGCCAAACATTTCACCCTGGAGCTGTCCTCGCTCCTTGAACCCCATGTCCCCAGCCCTGGGGCAGATGGCTGTCGGAGTGTGCGCGGCCATGCTCGCCACCCGCCACCGTTCCGCCCTCCCCGGTGCGACCGATCCCTCCCACCCGCAGGAGCGCTGAGCTGGTCCAGCAGGTGGACGAGGACGATGCGATCTACCACGTGCTGAGCCAGACACTCAGCCGTGAGAACAAGCCGCAGGACTTTGTCATCCTAGCATCACGGCGGAAGCCCTGCAGCAGAGGGTAAGTGGTGGGTGACGTCCCCGTCGCCACCATCCAGGCTGTGCCACGCTCACCTGGCTGCCTCCTCCCCAGGGACCCCTACGTGGTGGCCTTTCGGTCGGTGACGCTGCCCACGCACCCCCCCAGCGCTGGCTTTACACGGGGTGAGACGCTCTGCTCGGGGTTCTGCGTTTGGCCGGAGTCGGAGGAGACGAGCAAGGTGAGGGGCTGCAGCCACGCTGTGCACCGCCAGGGAGGTTCCAGCCTCCATGCCTGGCCGTGACACCCCTCTCCTGCACATCACAGGTGGCTTACTACAACCAGGCGACGCCAGGGTACGTCAACTACGTCACCACCAACGTGGTGGGGCTGTCCTCCAGCTTCTGTGCCACCTTCGAAGCCTGCGAGAAGTTCCTGCTGAAGAACAAAGACGACCTGATCGCGCGCCTGCAGGACCTCTAGGCCAGCCGGGGGGGCTTCACTGCTACCCACGGATGGATGGATGGATGGACGGACGGACGGACAGATGGACAGCCAAGGAGGAGAGGGTGCCTCAGTGGTGGGACGAGGTGTGGGGGACAGGGTGGTGGCATTCGGACCCTGCCTCGCCGGGGGCTTTGGCCTGAGCGAGGTCAGCGGGTTGAGGACAGAGGGATGTCACAGGAACACTCTGCCCTTGCACAGATATTTCATGTCTGTTTTTTTTTGTTTGTTTGTTTGTTTGTTTTTTTTTCTAATTTTATAAGCTGCTGTACAGGACTTGTTTTTGTAGTTCAACTAATGCTGCTTGAATCTTTGTATGATCCAACCTCTTCCTAAAACTGTTTTTTTTTTTTTTTTTTACTGTTTCTTTACGGGATAAACTGGTTGTCGTGGTGGGGATGCGAGAGGTGCTGCTCCACGGCCCTGCGCTGCAGGACAGGGCCAGAACATGGCCCCACTGCCCTCTCCGGGGCTCTGCTACCCTTCAGCTCGCACCCACAGCAGGGGGAGACAGACCTCTTGGGTGGGAAATGGGATGTTATTGGACCACAGTAGGGTTTTCAGGGTGAGCTGGAGGCAGAAGCTGGGCTGCCACTGTGCCTCTGCACTGGAGCTGTGCCTCCCACATCCAGTAATCTGGGTTTTCAACCCAAGATGCTGATGGGACGCCTGTGCCGGGCCAGGGCAGCTGCCCCACAGTAAGAGTGCATTAGAAGGAAAAGCGTTTACCTGCCTTTGCGTCTGCTTTGGGGGTTGTGGTGCCGCTGCCCAGCCCGTGAGATCATCCGTGCCCTATCTCAGACCATGGCTGTCCCCTGTGTGGCCTCCACCGAGCTGCCTCCACCTCCCCTGCCCTCTTATCACCACAAGATAAGGCGGTTTCAAGCCAAACGTGGTACAAAACATCCAATTTCTACAGCGACCCCTTATCTCCCGAAACTTCGGGCAATCCTGCCTCTTTATCAGCGGGGTGCGAGCCATCCTTTCTACTTATCCTTAGGAGTAGCTGCTGCTTGATTAAGTGCAGGGAATGGTGTTTGCCCCAACATTAAACTTTGACTGACCTCTCCTTCTCCCGAAGCACTGCACTTTTTAGCGCTGCCAGCATGGGGTCTTTGGGGTGCCGGAGGGGAGGCAGAACGGAGTTCCCCGGAGGACAGGTCCCCACCCAGGTGGTTCTGCAAGAATGGGTGATCTGGGGCCGCTACATTGCTGTGCCGGGGATGCTGGCTCTCCTGCCCCGTGGCTGGGTCCCTGGGCAGGAGGATTCATCCCCACCAGGACAGAAATTCAAAGTGCCTCCTGCGTCTGCTGCCGAGGCAGAAATCCTGCTCGGCCCTGGGGTGCCTGGCACAGGGACGTTTCCCTGGTGAAGATGTCGCTTTAATACCCACAACATGGGCACGCATATTCAGTGCTTGTCCAGGCCTTTTCTTTTCCCCTTTTGTCGACTCAGCCCAACTGTATTTGCCATGTGTCACCCCAGCATGCTGCTCAGCGCCGACAAAACTACCCAGGCAGCCTCTACTTTAACACGCTTCATCCTGCTCTGCTGGGGCTGGTTCACAAACAGCGATGAGCCCCACACGTGGCTTTGGTTACAGACAAGCAGTGAGCACCCAGATTTCAGTAAGCCTTGTGTGTAAGAGGGGCTGGGGAGAAACTCACCCAGCCGCAGGCGCTAGCTGCTCACAGCAGGCATCCCTCCCCTTGCAGATCATCATCTGCGTCTGCATTGCCGCTTCTGCGCTGAACGTGCACTGATTCGGGCAGGCTGCCTCCGACGGCGTGGCAGAGAAGCACCACACTGAGCACGGCCACAGGCACAGCCAGGAGGTCAGGCTGTTTGCCAGCACGTCCTGCAAGCAGCTGTGCACCTCCAAGCCTGGCTGCAGGCAGCTGTGCCGCCAGCTCGGCCTCTAGTACACCGCGTCCTCCCTCTGAAACCTGTGCAACAGCCTCAGCCTGCACTGCCTGGCTGCCCACCTCTTGGCCTTGCGAGCGCCGCTGCGTGGCAGCCCTGCATTTTGGACGTCTTGGCTTCCTCAGAGATACTTTTACTGTATTCATGCGCAGTGCAGGAATTTAGAAACAGCAGCGTGGAACTCAGTTTACTTTCTTAGCCCGGCTGAAGCCAACTCTGGAGAGAGAAAAATCCTGCACAACCTAAGCAAAGTGTTTATGGATGAAAAGCTTTCTGTTGCCCCATGCACCTGATGCTTCTAAAACTGCAGCCAGGGCAGCTCAGGGAGAGAGAAATTAGAGATGCAGAATTATTTTTAATTAAAAGCCAAAAGCTCACACAGAAGCACAGAAGATGCATGTTGGCACCACCAGTTAACACAACGGCTGCCGTGTCTGGGTTTAGAATTACTGTTTAACGTTCACTTCTACCATTTCATACGGCGAGGAAAAAATGATCACCTCATTTATGAGGCAGGAGGCAGCCTGCTTAACACAGACATGTTTATTTCCAGTTTACACAGGTAGCAAAAGAGCCAGCAAAACAGCGCTCCAGCCAAAGAGCTCTGCTTCACTCTGGCCAGCAGCAGATTTGAGCGGTGGAAAAACAGCTGCTGCTTAATCCTCAGAGCTCGAATGGGCCACGCAGGAATCCGGCTGCATTCGGCTCGCAGCGGCAGGCAGGTACTCACCCCAGAGCACTGCTGTTAAACCCCAGCAGCTACAGCCCACCTCGCAAGGGAAGCAGCGATTTTTCACAGGTAAGTACATCCCCAGCTGCTGTTGCTTCAGCTGCAGCCAGCGTTTGGCACTGCTTCAGGTTTATTTCAAAACCCCATGCAGCCTGTGATAGTGCAGACCTTCTGCAAGCCAGCTGGATTTCTATTTAAACAAATAATCCCCTCCTGTAAGCCCTTCATTCTCCTCCTATGCTTCCTTGCGGGAAGTTTCCCCGCGTGCCAAGATTATTTCTCCCCTGAAGCGTGCAAGGTGTTTTTGGGCAGGCAGAAGTTCGCAGTCTGTGGCTGAGGTAAGCAGCAATCTCTTGCACAGGATTCCTTGTTTCGTTTTTGCTCATCGCAGTCGGTGCACCTTCTTGCCGGTGAAGTACTTCTTAGAGAAAGGAGAGCGCTTTACGAATGCCAGAACTGTTGGAGTCCCGGCCTTTACAAAATACCTGCAAAGATTAAAAAGAGGCTTTTGGTTTCCCAGTACCTGGCCAAGCGTCATGCAAGCGCCTTTGGCCCAGCCCAGTACAAAGACCGACCTCCCACAGGCTGATGACAACCTTGTTTGATGACCAGCAGGGCCAGGGATACTGTTATGCAAGGGGGAGTGAGTTATGAATCAGCACCTCTGCCCAGACCACTCCTAATTAAAACAGTGAGCTGTGGGGCCGTCCCTGGAAGGAGGCTGCTTTTCCAGCTGCCCTCACAGCCTGAAATCTGAGGGGTTATGCACAGCGCTGGGTTTTACAGAGTGCCAGCTCAGACAGCCTGCAGCCAGAGCTCTGCCTCCCCCGTGACACACCAGTCCTGCTGCAGGTTTTCCCCAGCTAGTTACAAGGTGGTGCAAGTGAACAGCACAAACTGTACGATACTTTTTTTTTTTGCTTTACAAAGAGCAAATTCTTTTCCCTAAATAACGGCACAGTACTTGCAAGTCAATTTCAGAGAGTGCAAAACCGCGCTGTGTGCTGTGCTGGGGACTGCTCACGCAGTGTAATGAACAGTGAGAGCACTGTTAACCTTCAACACGCTCTCTTTATACACTGCTGCTGCCTTTTTTTTTTTTTTTTTTCTTTTTTAAAGTAGCACTGTTTAGATGGGCCATGAAACAGCCCCTTTTGTGCTGCTGCCTGTGCGCAGTCCAGCTCTGCTTCCCATCTCCATCCAGTCCTGGAGAGAGTCACTAAAGCCAGGCACAAACCTCACGTGGCCCTGGTATTTAACATCTTCCCCACCTAGAGAGGCCAAGAGTTCGGACAATTAAATCAGAGAAAAAAAAACTGCACTTAAAGCCCAAAGCTTGGTCTTTGTGCTCTCACTGGCAACAAACAGGCACGGCCTCACCTTGGGTGCTGCAGCGCTTGTAGCAGCGTGTGCTCTGGGTTCAGCTCGTACATTTCTGCTCTTTCTTCATCTTCAAAATAGAGCTGAGGAAATTTGGGAGGGTTATTATATGCTGTCAAAAAACAAGCAGCCTACCGGCTTGATGGTCTAAATCTCAACTACTGTTATAACCGTGGGAATCTCAGCAGTATATATAAACAAACCTTCTATCAAACACACCCGTGTGGAATACAAAGTACTTCCGTTTTTGTTAACAAACTCTGCCCATGTAAACCTGAACACTTTCCAGATGTGCTGACCAGTGAATGTAGCTCTCCAAATCCTTATTTCACAGCCACGTATGGTAAACAGGTGAAGATGCCCTTGCCCTCATACACAAAGATGCTTCACCTCACTTCAGAGAAAAACAAAACAAAACAACAAACCAAACCAACTCAAACAGCAGTCAAATTTCTCACCTCAAGATTGCTGGGGAGGTATTTTCTTTCTAAATCCCACGGAGGCAACTCAGCAAACATCACCGTTAAATGATCAATAAATCTAAAAGCCAAAATACACTTTTTAGCTTAGCATTCAGCTTAATTTGTACAGTTGGCATGTGAATGATGGAAAAAATACATTAGCAACGTAGACAACCGACTTGAAAACAAGTTTAGGTCACTATTAGGGTAACAGCCTCTTCCCTTCAAACTCACAGCTTTCTCAATCAGACCAAGGCCCTATTTTAACTCATACTAATGGTTTCAAACTTGAGCAGTGCAATTTGAAATTACTCTTAATTTTCATTTCCACACTGAAAAACGTGTAAAAAAAAAAATCAACACTGTGCATTTCATCTACAGTTGATGTTCCTTCTGTGTGGTCCAATCAGTGCCAAGCTCCACCAGCTCAGTGCTCAGAATATGCTCGTGTGTCAGCTGCTTGTTTAGTTTGGCCAACTTGTTCCAAGAACCCATTTTTACTCTCTTTGCTCACGAAATGATGTACTCAATGCATTCAAAGATCTACAGCTTCATTAATCTGTTTGCACTGCAATTTTAAGTGGTAAAGTTGCGAGTGGGTCTGAAGAAGACATGTCCCTACAAAAGTGTTATGAATTCCAAGTTTGTTTCAACTTGCAAGACCAGAAACGGAAGTTTATGTGCAGAAAGTGGGGGTCCCACCTTGCCAGTCACTTGCTTATAGCCTGTGAGGCCTACTGTGAGCCCCAAGAAAAACTATGGGGTCACTGGTGGTCACGAAAAACCCCTTGTCAGAAGCACTTCACAATTTTTTATGTTGAATCCTACTCGTGAGATTCATGTATTTAGGGTGCTGTGTTGAAGCCCTCCAACGAGCCTCTGAGCTCATTAATGAGCCTCTTTATGCAAGAATGCTGCAGGCGCTGCATTTACCTGGAGTTCTCATGAAAAGCCTCAATGAAGTCTGTCTGCTTGTGCTCAGGGTACAGAAAGAGGACAGGCCAGTTCAGGCTGCCATCAGCATCCAAATGCACCTTCGCCCCCGTGGCATTGTCAGAGCAGAGCCCATTTAGAGACACCTCAGCCAGACTATCGGATATGTCCTCTTCTTCATTTGAAGGCTCAAGAACCAGCTTGATATTTCTTTCCTAGAGGGGGAGGAAGGAAAACACTAGGTTTGTGGTTTGCATTAGTTGTTACCTAAAATATGCATACAGCCCTGGAAGCTCAGGATAGAGCCAAGCGGATAAGGAGAATCATGGTTTTAAACTCAGCTTTTTGGCTTGAAAACCTGCACAGGGAAACAAATCATCACAGGGAGCTCCTATAATCAACCAACCAAAGGAAAAAAAAAAAAACAAAAACACAAGTCCCCTGCTGACCCACCTTTATCGCTGCAAGCAAACTTTCCTTCTGCCGCTGTTCCTTCTTCTCTATCGCCTTTGCTTTCCTTGCATCCCGCTCCTCAACTCGCTGCATGGAAAAAAAAGATTGTACCATGGTCATGCACAGCAAGTCACTGCTCATCACTGCTCTGCTGATGCGTGGAGAAATCAGTCCACATCTCCAGAAGGGTTCCAGCTCTTTCCTCTGCACATCTCAACAACGCTCACTTATGTGGAACCAGCGGTTCTGAAGAGAAATTACACTACACAGAAACGTGAATGGAACACTCTTCAAAAAGTGTTAATTTGGTTTAACCAAAGCAGACAGAACAGGCCGACCCAGCAACAAGCACGGTAGGCGCCAGACTGCTGAAATATTTACCTTTAATTTGTCAGCTTTAGCTCTCATTTCCACCAGCTTTTTCTCTTTTGAATCTATCCGCAAGCCCTCCTCACACCATGCTATTGCTTCAGAGAAATTCTTTAGCTCCATGTGACAGAGGGCTCCTGGAAAGATTAAGACTTTAAGTGTCTGGTAGTGGAGTCAGTGCACAGCTATTATACAAAGTGGTGGCTGTAAAGACAGCTTTAGGTCTGGCGCCTTCAAAAGGCGCACACGGCACACGCTACTGCGTTGCAGGGTCACGTTCAATTGCAGCCTTCCAGCAGGTCTAGTAAGCTGAGAAGAAAATCTGGAGCATTTTAGCAGCTACAGTGCCAGTAGAATGCTGCTAGCAGTGCTTGTTGCAAGAAAAAATTACCATTAGAATTAACTTTTCAGTATTTGTCTCATAAGGAAAATAAAGCAGTGATTTCCACGGAATGAGAAATGCTGAAAAACAAAGAAAACCAAGGCACTAGAGGTGAGTATTGTGGAAAGCAGCAAAAGCTATGCTATTTTCTGTAGAAGCAGGCCCACTGAATGCCTCTTTTACAAATACGGCAGCTGAAGAGCAAAAAGTAGTATTTTGATTGAAAATCCAAAGCAAAACACGGAGCTGTTTTGGAGAGAAACAACAACAGCAGAAGACACCTAGTAAACAACTGCTTTATTTTTCTGAGGTGAACGCAGTCCTGAAACAAAGCATGGTGTCCACTCATAGCAATTTAAGATTTATGAACACTGTTACTCCGCACATAAACATTCAGTGGAACAAAACACCAACCACCCCTGCCAGGGCCTGTAACTATAACACTTCAACAAGCTAACACAACAGCCTCAGAACTGTTTTCAGAGGATGCTCCTCGCACTCCAAGCAGTAACGCCTGCTTTAACCCTTACCTCTCACGATTGCTTTGAGATGCGTGGGCTTTAGCTTTTTGGCCTGGATCGCATCATTGAGAGCAGAACGGTAGTTACCTACAAACAAAGCAAAACTGCTCAGAAGCTTTGATTTATATTTAAAATGCAAGCAGATCTCGAGGCAACGAAATAGCTTAGGTGGAGACTCCGTAGAAATGACAAATTACAATTAATGCAAGGCAAGAGAGGGGAAGAAGGAGCAAACGGACAGCAAGAAGGGCAAGGGCAGGAGTCAGGCAGGTGAAAGGTAAGGAACACAACTGCGAGCAGACCATCTACCAGCTGCAACAGCACTGAAGGCCGAGAACAGCTTGCGCGGGTGGTGCTGGAAGGACGGGCGGTGGCTCGAGGAGGACACAGGGGAAAAGGGGCAGCACAGGCGGCTTCAACAGACCTGTGCCATCAGCGCAGGCCCTGAATGAGCCAGCTCTTTGGTGTTCGGGTGTCTTTTTGTCACCAATAAGATATTTATTGTGCTGCGTTGCAGGAAAAAGAGGGAAAAAAAAAAAAAAAGAAGAAAAACAAAAGGAAAACGCTGAGGGAAAGCGGCTCAGGCCAGGCCTCACCCAGGTGGAAGTGGGCGGCCGCCCTGTTGGCGTGCAGCACGGCGTTCAGCTCCGCGTCCCCGCACCTCTTCCTCAGCCCCTCGCCGTAGGCGGCCACGGCCCTGCCGTAGTCCTGCTCCCTGAAGTACTCGTTCCCCTCGCTCCTGTACACCGCGGCCAGCTCTGCCAGGCGGGACCGGGGACGCGGCCTGAGCGGAGCGGGGGCAGCCGCGGGGCGGCC
>VXAV01001298.1:110375-125000 GCA_013399715.1 Alectura lathami
CCGCCTGCCGTGCGGAGGGCGCCGCTGCGGGGCCGCTGGGAAGAGCGAGCCCTTGGGCGTTTAGGAGCGGGCGCGGGGGGAGCCTGCTCGGTTCCTGGGTCGCGAGCAGTGCCCAGAGCGCATTCCGATTTACGGGAGGAACGGGGGAAATTGCGGAGCGGCAGAGGATCGCTGCAGCCCCGCAAAGCCTGAGGCAGCCCCGCAAAGCCTGAGGCAGCGGGTGCCTGCCCCCGGGGGCACGGGGGTCCCGCGGCTGCCGCAGCCCTCCTCTGCTGGCCGTGCCGGGCGATGGCTCCTCCCTGCCCGCTGGCCCTGCAGTGGGCGAGCAGTGGCCACCTCCTGCTCGGCTCGGGAAGGGGGAGGTGTCCACCCGGGGCAGGGGGTTGTCCTCCGCTGCTTTATCGCCTGCTGGAGCGAAGCGTGTTTCTGGCAGCGACTTACTGCCTGCTGTGCAGATCAAAGAGGCAAAAACATCTTGGATTGATTTGCTGGGGCAGTGTTTTAACCGGGAGGGTTTGAGGCTACACAAGGGACAAGGTCTGCAGGGAAAGCTGATATCTCTTATTAAACCACCAGACAGCACTGAATGAGGAGCTAAGCTTGGGAGCTTTGTGCCTGGGAGCCTGTCTGCACTCTTTATTATTTCCAGCTGTGCTGTGGAGAATCCAGTGGAGGTATCAGCCCTGGCCCAGTCTCACTGGCTACATCCTGGCTGACCCTGGGCAGGGTCTTGGAAGGTCCGTGAGCCCACTGCAGCGCTGCCTCACACATCTGGCCGACCAAGTTTACTGGCTGCTTTCATTGCGGTGATGTTACTGTAATTGTACAACTCCAATGTGATGTGCTCATGCCCAGTAAAGCGATAATTGCAGGGCTTCTCCTGGAGCCTCCTGTGCTCCTTGGGATGGCTCTTCCTGGCGGAGGAGGTGGCGCAGGCTGCCGGCACTGCTGCTGATGCAAAGCAGCAGGGAAACAGCCGCCAGCTCTGCGTGTCTGCAGCGCCGAATGTGTGTCAGACAGCAGAACAACCCGGAGGTGCAGCTTTAAAAATTGCTTCTTTTTTTAAGCTGCTTCAACTGCTTTCTGGGTCACAGCTTGTGATGCTGGGGCTGGTCAGGCGCTGATTTGGGCCATGTCCCTGGCTGGTGTGTTAAACTATAATATATAACAAACCTCTGTGTGTTCAGCGTTAACTCCTAGGAGATGCTGGCTGGGGACCCTGCACCCTCACAATGCTGGGGCAGAACTTGGTCATGCAATGCATGAGAATGTGGTTGCTGGGAGAGGGACGTTGTACCCCCAGTGGGAGCCAAGTGGGCCGTGCACTTTTGCTGCCCTCTCAGCAAAACTGTGATCACTTGGCCCCATCAGCACATGTGGCCCAGAACAGAGGAAAGGCACGGAGCTGGGTGCTGGCACTGCAAAGGGACAAGCTGATGTTGAAGGAAAACAAGAAGGGCTACTTCAGCACCCTGCCACCGAACCCGGGCTGCCCCACGGAGAGGATCTCCTGGGCCACGCTCAGCCAATGCCCCAGGGACATGGTCAGTGTGAGCACAGTGTTCCCATCTCCATCAATGGCACAGGACCTCCCTGTCCTGCCTGAGCCACCGAGCCCACCTGGTGGTGCTGGGAGTGGGCCAGTTGTGCCTGTGGTGCTGTTCTTCTTGCGAGCAGACTGAAGGATAAGAAGTTTCCTTCCTCACAGTATGTGGTGGGGCCGGGCTCATACAACCCGAAGCCCACTGGGAGATCAGCAGACTTCAGCCAGCTGCCGTTCTGGTCATCTGCCAAGAGGTTTGGCAGAAAGTCTGCCCACCTCTTCACGGGGAATGAGGTGAGTGAGCAGACAGGGCAGCGAAAGACACACAGGAACCATCAGGTTCCGTGCTTCCCCTGTCACTGTCCCTGATCTGTTGCTGGCACCTGGTCAGAGGACAGACTTCTTCCTGCAGCTGTGGGCACCCACCGCAGAGCAGGCCACTGCCCACGGGCAGTGTGAGCTGGGCTGGTGCTGAGCAGAGGGGCAGGAGCTCAGCAGCAACCACGTCACCCCTGCCCCGCTGCCCTCCTCAGTGGATGCTCCGACAGTCCTTCCCAGTGGTTCTGCTGGTCATCAGGTGCGGGTAAGGAGATGCGTTTTGTGGATGAAGGGAGCTAGATAACCTGCTGGTTTGAGTCTTGGGTGCCAGGAGCTCCTTGTATCCTCCCAGAAAGTCATATTCTGCTACTTAAAAGCCAGTTTGTTCTCTAGCACATTGAAGAGCCAATGCAGGTATGAGCCCTTCCCTTAGTACCTGTTCCTAGAGCTGTATTCAGCTTTGCAGCTTCCCCACAGAGAACCAGAACAAAAGCCGAAGGGCTCAAAGCAGGCAGGGAAAGCTTTAGTCTTAAAGGCTAGGAACGAGGAGCAGACTTCCACGTGGCTTCTCTCCTTCATGCAGCTGCGTGGGGGACAGGCAGCCTGAAAGAGGTCAAGGATGAAGATGTCTTCGTAATTGCTGGGGAACTTGACAGATTACATTCCAGTGGCAAGGCGGTGATAAAGCAGCCCTTGACTAGAGCCAGCAGCAGGCAACCGGGGAGCACGCTCGAGCCAGCAGAGCTCATTGGGCCCTGCTTGAGGACCATGGAGAGGAAAGGAACTGCTTGTGAAGAGCGCTGGCCGGGCCAACATGGCTTAGCGTGTCTCCTCCTCCCTGCCCGGCAATGCAGACCTTCTTTGGTTAAGATATTCCACGTATTTGTGGTTTTTTTTTGCGATTGGCCACATAAAGGCATTACTCAGTTTTGTCTCACTGGCATCACTCACACTGCCTCTGCCACTATGGGAAACCACATGTGACCTTCTCTTTCCAGAATCCTGTAGGTGTTGGCCACTACAATGTCACCAGACATGAAAAACATCCTGGGAAGATCAGATACCAGCCCCTGTACCAGTGTGACACTCAGTGGTACCTGAGCGACCCGAAGCGGGACGCCCACCTGCTGTAAGTGGGGACACAACGCGGGCTGTAAGCACTTCCACACAGGCTTGCAGGAAAACCATTTGTCTTGAGCAACTCTGGTGAGGCTGAGAACGTGTCACAGACACTTCACAACTCATGTGAGGGGCTAAACAGGGATGACTGTGGAGTTGAAGTGCTGGAGTGGGACCGAGAAGCATCTGCTGGCCCCACCACAGGTTCCCTCTGTGAGTGCTAAGTTAATGGTCTGTGAAAAAGCAAGCAGACCTTAGTGCCTCCCTGACGTGTAGGGGTAGTGGGAGGGTTAAAAAGCTTCTGGCTACACAGGCTGCCATCTGAGTTACAGAAGGCAGCCTGGGAAGGAGCTGGACAGTGGATGGGTAACTGGGCTCGCTCAGCTCATTCCCCGGGCTGGCACTGATTTGATCAGTGGCCTTGAACAAAAATCATACCCTGATTGTGCCTTGCTTTACCTGTTTGAAGAAGGAAGATAACAAGGCTCAGTTCCATTGCAAAGGGCTTTGAAATCGCTGGGGCAAAAACCCTGTGAAGTAGTTGGGAACTGTACTAATGAGACCTCAGGACAGTCCTCTCTGCTTTCACCTTTGCGTGTGGCCAAGATTAGCAAACTGCTGCGGTGGCACTACGAGCTGACAGCTCCGCAAAGGCTGTCTTGATGTCCAGAGAGTTGTTAGAAATCTGTCTTAGCTGAATGTAACCTGGCAGCTTTCAGTGGGGCAGCTACAAGTTAGCTATCCTATGATGAAGGAGAAGGCATAATGAAATCTAGCCTTCAACATCACCCGGCTTTGTTAATTTTGCAGTTCCAGTAGGAATAAAAAAAAAAACCCTCTGAACAGCGAACGGGATGTTCAAATGCACTGAATTGCTCCATGATCAAATAGCACTGATCCAAAATCACTTTTCAAGCTACAGCTGTACTTTCAAGGGAATAGCCAGGCTTTTAAGAGTTCTGTTCACCTCCACACTCGTTAAGACTAATGAGATTAATCCAGCCAACAATTTGAGCCCACTGAATCACATCCTCTTTTCACAGTGAGTGGCTCGAGCCTGTTGCTAAAAACAACTGGAGTGATCTGATTTTTGGCCCACGTTGTCCAGATAGCTCTGAAGAAACCACCGCTGTTTCCAAAATGTAAGATGGTGCTGGAAAGCCCAAATTGGTGAAGGACCCATGGACATGCCAGTAGATGAAAACACCTGCAACACGCTGGCATGCAAGAGACAGGAAACCAGTCTTGTTCTGAGGTAGTCAAACACTCTTTGGACAACCATCAGTCTAACTTCTCTGCTGAGTTATTCACTGTTTTCACCGTGGCCTTTATAAAAGTGACACGGTTGAAGAAAATTTTGTAGGGTATCAAGACCTAGAGGCAATGAAGACGGTGGGTGAGCAAAGGATGGCCACAAAACTGTACCACAAGTACGCCGGTTCATTTAGAGTTAACCTTTATAAGGCTCACACCAGTGTTTAGACCAGACTGGAATAATTAAATTTAGGTGTAATTACATGTTAGTTGTGGCTGATTAAGTATGCTAATTAATCTGCAATTACCCTTTGGTGGGAGAGATAATTGAACACAGGTAAAACTGCAGTAATTTAAAGAAATAGTGACTATTGTAATAGAAAGGTGAGCAAAGGAAAAGGGAGTTCTCTGGGGGGAAGTGCCTGAACGCTGATGTGGGTGAGTGTGGGCTACAGAAATCCTGCTGGGGTAACTGAAGAGAGGACTGGGGAATGCAGCATAAGTCAGGGCTAAAAATGAATGTGATGAAAGGAACACAGGACTGTGGCACCTAAATTGCAGTTTCAGAGTGAAGGTATTTGGCAGCCTGGATTTCAGGAGAAAAAACAGGAAGTCCTATCTGGGAAGAGAGCACTGGAAGAAGATGTAAAAGCTGTGACCAAGGTGTGGGAGGGCAGGAATGCCTCCCGCGAAGCCCACAGAGTTCCTGTAAAGGCATTTTTCAAAGAATCAGAAGACGTGGATGTGAAACTCTTCAGGCTGAAGAGGGCACTGTATCCTCATCCTCGCTTCTGTGGCTGGTCATTCAAACCAGGGATCAATTTCAATAGTGAGAAAAGTCAGAGAGGTGCTACAGCAGCTGGCATGGACAGCTAAATTCAAAATGTAGTTTTGTTCTCATGGGCCATGGGAAAAGTCTCAGGGAAAGGGTGGAGGACAAAATCAGAACAACTGGCAGGTGAGATTCTTAACAAGTATTTAAAGCTGATGGGACACAACTGCAGGGTTAAGGCTCAGCTCTACGGCATACCTTGGGGCAGAGATAAGGGTAGAGACTCATGGCCTTCAGTGACGTTCCTTCCAAGCTCCTTGCAGCATTAGGCTCCTCCTCCTTGCACTGCAACATCTGGTCTCTGACCAAGGCAGCAGCTTCTCTCAGTAACCACTGAGCATTTGTAACAACACAGTAAGCACGAGATAGAGTAAACAAAGCTATTAAAAAGTAAGTTATCATTCATTAAGAGACACCACTTCGAACAGTACACTGGCTATATTTTTATTTTAAACAGCCCATACAGCCAAAAATTAAGACCAACAGCATTTCTGCGTGTGCGTGACTGGTACAGCTGTGGCACCAGACCACGCCATACCGAGTTTGCCAATAAATTAAGGAGTGAAAAAACAAATACAGTGCATACCCAAAGATCATCAGTACGTAAGTGAGAGAAACACAGCGGAAGTAAAAGTGTTTGCACATTCCTCTTGCTGTTTTAACACTGCCCTCTAAAAGCTAACTAAACCAGCTCTTGCTCTGTGCAGACCATCGACCAAGCACTGGCTGAACCACAGCTTTGCCACAGGAACAAGGGAACTGCTCTTGTGCTGCTTCCCTCACAGGGGTGGGAAGACAGATTACAACTCTGAGAACCAGCGCTTGCCCTCCCGTGTGCCCTGAAGCCTGGAACGGTGCAGCAGGCGCTCCTGGATCACCGACACAGCTGCCACTTCTGCCTGGGCAGCTGGGCAGCACCGCAGGTGTTCGCAGCGGCTGTGTCTCCCCTTGGCAGGCCACTCCTGCCACCAGCTCCCTGCGCAGGGCTCTCAGGGGTACCTTACTCCCTGGGGTACCTTACTCTCAGGCAGTTTGCCCAGCATGCATCACCGAGGAACAGGCCAAGCTTATTCTTGTTACTGGTTTATCATTGGTTTCATCTGGACCATAAACATCCATCTATCAATAAATAAAATCATTGGTTTAGCACTCAAATAAAAATCACAAAGCTTCCTACTGCAATCCCTTTAAGGAGTTCTTCATGTTTCCCCCTAAGCAACCCTCATGGAATTATTCTTTCCCCTCAAGCTCGGTCAGGTTTAGACAAACAGCTGCCCACTCTGCTTGGACAAGACACAGGCTTGGTCTGGAGCCGTGCTCCTGGTGCAAGGTCAGACACTGCCATGCTTCCACACTCGAGGGCAGGGCGTGTGACCGTGCTGTTTCCACCAGCGTGCATCAGAAGGAGAAAAGAATGGTACCTACTGCTGGCTTCCTCTCAGGTGACTGGAACAGCCCTAATCGACCTAACCCAGCTAAAATGAAAAGCAAAAACATCACTCGAGTGAGAACCAAAGCCTGAGTACGCCAAGCTTCCACAACCAGAGTTGTTCTTATCCACAGCCACTTGCTCTGCCACACCTTGTAAAAGTAAAGCCTTAACTTGTGAGGACACACTTCCTTTTCCTGCTGGCCAGGACAGAGTGGTCTCAAATGACCCACGTCCTCTACCAACTGAGTATTTATAAGGCACTAAAATTAAAAAACAAAATCAAAACCAAAAGGCAAAATCAGAAGAGTCCAAATAAACAGATCCACAACAAGCAAAACCTGAAATTAATTCTCGCCTACATGAAATAGCAGCAAATTTTTCAGTAGTTGTACAAGGCATGAGCATTGATATTTGGGGGCAAAAACCAACAAAACATTGTTAACCAATAAAAAAGTAACCAAAACATATATCCACTGACGTTTTATAATCAAAGTCAGAACAAATCTGATAGGCACAAGCAAAAAGCATTTGTTCACACCTCCATGCTCTGTTCTGAATCTGAACCAGCTGTCAGGGAGCTTAGCTGCTGCGCTGAGATTGCAGCACAGCGAGCCCCACGTAGTACAGCCCCACGCAGCGCCGTGCGGCCAGGAGACTGTGGTACCGCTGCTGAGCTGTCCTACGGGTCACGGGCTGGAGGCAGGTGTTTCCAACATCACGGTCAATTTGACAATTCATTCAGCTTTGGCACCTATTTCTGTCACCTCCTTACCATCTTCAGAAGTAATTTTAAATCCAGGTGAAGCTTATCACTGGTGTCGCTTCAGCGTCATCTCTTCCAGTTCCTTTTCTTACGCTGGGAACTAGGTGAACTCACCTCTGTCACTACATTAGATCCAAGATACTAAGGCTAGCACTTAAGATTTCTTCAAAACAATCACTTTGAGTTTGGAAAATTGGTTTTAAAGCATACTAAGAAATACTAAACATAAGTTTATAAAGCATGAATTCATACCTTTAAATACCAACAAGAATGAGCTTATTTGGAGAGCAATAAAGCTTTTCTTTAAAAAGGATATACTGACTAGCTACAGGTAAATTCCTCTTTCCCTGATTGCTGGATTAGGCCATTCAGGCTCAGTGCCTGGCAGCTTTGCAGATTTTGTCATACACTTCTGGAAAGGCATCCTTGCAATTCATTTTCTCCCTCAGCTCGTGGTATAAGGAACCATCGAACATATCCCAGAACTCCTCACGGGTCATATAGCAATCTGCATATAGCATCTGGAAACTGGAATTAAAAATAAAGAAAGAAGAGACAGAGATTCAGTATTGATCGTGCCACAGGATCCAGAAAAGAATTAAGAAGAAAACAGACAGGGCAAGCTCTGAAGAGAGTGTTTTTTCAACAGGAAAAAAAAAAAAAAACCACATCAAAATGCTTTGTAAGACAAACAAATATAATTGCTAGTACGGGTTATGGGACACCCAGCCAATCACATTTTGTGGAATTAACGTTACTGTGACTTCTCTTCCAAGAGGAAATGACATGTGCTGGTGAAAACCACAGAATATTGGTATAGTCACTTTGGTAACAGGGAAGAGGGGAAAAGGAAGCGACTGAAGTAACTGCTACTTTTAAAATTTGGTTTGGAACTTGTCTTCAGCCATCAATGCATCAACATTTTATTGGCCTATACTACAAATAGAAAAGGAGAGGGACTAAGAAATGTATTTACCTTTAGACTTCCTGCCCACCCGCAGCCACTCTTCCAACACCATGTACTCTAAAATTCGAGTTCACAGAAACTTCCAGCGTTCCCCCAGATCAATCCTGGCCCCTGCACTGCAAACCACACGTGACCTAAACACTCCCTGACAGATACTCTTCTAATTGCTTTGGAAAGCCTGCAATCCTTTTTTTTTTTTTTTCCCCATTCAAAGTAATTTAATTTCAGCTTCACAAAAATGAAGCTTCTTTTCTGCATGCTTTCTTATGACTCATGGCGACAGAACCATGGCACCTCACGCTAGCCAGCGTTCCAAAATGCACGCGAGACAGATGCAGCACTGTTCTTTTACTTTTTAAGCTTTCTTTGAACTCAACATTGAGAATATGACCGGGCAGGCGGGGGGCTACCAGATCAGACGAGGGTGAGAATGTAAATTTATAAATGAAGCAGTGTAACAGAAATCCATTGACACAGATAAATGGAATGGCTGTTTAGATGGGGACTCTTCCTCACTTCCATACTGCTCTCCCTGCAACGCAGCTAGCATCAGGGTACAGCATTAAACACACACTGTTACTTCAAAGCTCCGCTGTCGTGATTATGAGACTGCAAGAAGAAGCATTTATGCATTGTTCATTGTCCAGTGGCAGGTACAGAAGAGAAAAAACTTTGTTACTGAAGAGATTTAAATTAAACGTTTAATTTCAAACCAATTAAAAAAGCTTAGCATTAACTTCTGGTTGCTTTGTTCTCTGGCAGATCACTTATCATAGCCAGAAGTTGTTTATTTTCCCCAAAAGGTCCTGAAGCAGGCTCACCATCGTTACTCAGCCACACGGGATACAGTCACTGCCAGACTGAGAAACAGGTCGAAACAGAGATGCAGCTAAATCATACCGATGGCGTACAAACGCCACGTAGCTGTTTCTTGCTCCTGAGGAACAAGCCTGGGGCTGCCTGTCTGCTGACAGGGCAGCAACAAATTAGGCTGGCACTGGTCCAACAGATGGTGGGTACGGCCTCACACCCACTGGGGTCTCATGTAACCAGAATCAGGGTGGAGAAAGGGAGGCTCTGACGGTGCCAGCTGTGGGAGGGGAAAGGCTGCCGCTGCGTGTGGGGAGAGAGCATGGGGAGCACTCAAGGCTGCCCCCCCGCCCTGGGCAAGGACACACCAGCTCAAGGCAAGAACTGCAGGGAGCAGAACAGCCCCCAGGGCAGGCAGGGAAGCTGTCCAAACCTAACAGCCTGTGGGATTCCTGAAGGGCCTGCGGTCAGCTGCGGCCAGAACAGCACTTGCCGTGCCCTGGCTCTGGAACAGCCTTCGAACGGGTCAGCCTGAGCGTGCCAGGTCAGCGGCTGCCTTCCCACGGAGCGGGTGCTCATCAAGTCACGCTAACGCTGCTTTGGGACATCCCGCCAGCACGGAGCTGCTGAGGGCTTGCTGACTGCATGGACAAGTTCTGTTGCAGGAGAGATTCCACTCCCAGAGCAGCCTGGAGCTGAAAGGATGCACAGGTGACCTGCCTGGAAGCCTGCCAGCTTCGAAACACGTAAACTTCAGCCAGTGAGCCTATTTATCGTGTTGGTTTTGTAATCAAATAATGATAGCGCAATCATGTTTTAACATCAAAATTAATGACTGGAGCAGCTTTGAATTATTGGGGTTGTTCAATTACTGCAATATTAAATTGCTGTAGTGCGAAATAAGTGTGATGAAACCACACAGCTGTAAATCATACGGCACTGTTACTGTTCTAAGGAGTGGGAACCTTACCCATGCACACTTCTCACAAACTTTTCCATCTGCCTCATTGAAGCCCTGGCTTCAAAGTGTTTCGTTTTGGGCTCTCCATAAGCTCCTATGTCCACGTAGAGCTCCGTTTCATCCCCTTTCGGGTGGACCATACCGGGGTTGTTGGGCAGTATGAAAGGGCATAACCAAAGAGGGTACACCTGCAGAGACAGGAAAACACTTTGTCAACTATTTTTAACAAAGCAATCATTTAAGCGATCTCTTAATAAAGGTGACACAATGAAGAGTTAAGAGGCCTTCTTCCCAAGCCGGGGACAAATCTGACACTGCAATTCTGTCCAATTCTCTTGCTGTGGTTCTTCGATCCACGTTGTAATCACTGTAACACAAATAGCTGGAGATGCATGCAGTGTGCTCCAGGAATCACATCTCCTCCCCCTTAAATACTTCAAGACCTGTACTGTAGTTTAAAACTGAAACGAAAGAAAACAAACAAACAACCCACCCCTGATCCCAAAGCAAGGACTGAATACATATTCTGTGTAAAAAGGGAATGAAGAGCTTTCTCTTCCAGCTCAGCCCAAAACTGAAAATACCGAATTTGTACTTCTTATGCTAAGCAAAATAGATCAAGAAATAAAAGCAGGAAAGGTAAATGAGTTCCCACAATTTGGGTTTAGTAAGACTGCCAGTGACTTCAGGTGAAAGAAAAATCAAGTTTTACTGAGCAATGAACTCCTAATTTTAGAAGCGTCATCCTACTAAAATTGGAATCTCGTGTTTGTATTCTTCAGGAAGCTAAGGTCGCTTCTTCTGCTGCACAGAGCTGCAAAGAGTGCTCCCAGGAGATAACAGCAACCTGTACACAAGCAGACTCCCATGCTTTAACACCAACAGCCACAACTTGCAGTGTGCATGCTCCGAGATGCACCGCATCCTAAAGACATGTGTTCTTACGTTGAGGTCAGCGTGGAAGGTTTGGATGGATTTTTCGAGGCTCTTCATCGGGACCAGCATGTCCTGCACAACGTGATGCTGCTCATACAGCTTCCGGATGGCTTCTCCTTGGGTGAGCTTTAACAACGAGATCTTCGGGGGAACCATCCAGCCAAACAGGTAGCGGAAGACAGGGTTATTGCCAAAAGGAATGATGTCCTTTAAAGAGGGAAGGAAAAGAAGTTGACGTAGGAAGGTGGAATGGAACCAAAAGACAACACTTGAGAATCATCAGAGAAATAGAGATTTGCAATAAATTTAGCTGTTGGTAGTTTTGCTGAGCCATGGTAATACACATATGAACCAAGAGAGGTCTGGACTGAGTTTCTCTACAGAGCCCTTCCCTAAGCACCTTCTAGTTATGACAGATGATTTTCAGAGTCAAATGAATCATAGTATGCAGTCAGCCCCAAATACTCCAGAAAACGGAGTTCAGAGAACGGTAGCCTATTGTCTTAAAACAGGGGGAAGGAGCTCCTAAGAAGCTAAACTCGCCAAACTCTTGCAAGAACTGACACATACAAGATCGGTCTTAAAAGAATTTTAAAGCTGTAAAATGTGAAATACTTCCTGCACAGCAGACTCCTGTTTACTCCTCCAGCAGCTGATAGGATCTTGCTCCAGAAATTCACAATGTAGCAATAGGAAACTTTTGCAATGCCAAATAAAATTTTGCATAAATAAGTGTATTTCTTGTGATGTGCATGTAGTTCAAATTAATTATACCTTATAACGAGCTTTAAGAGTTTAGGCAAGTTTAGGCAGGGCACAATTTCAGGCACAATTCCACATTTGCCATGAACTTCACTGTTCTCTTTCTGCCATGAAAGACAGAAGTGTTGCCAAGGCGAAGAAGGTACAATGTACCTGCGCTGGGAAAGAGCAGAGTACCTTCCCCTAGATGCTGTTTTAATTCTGGAACTGCTCTTACCTGGAGTTCCCAGAAGATACTACGTGTATGTCTATGGTAATAATGTCTTGAGGGAATGTATTCAATTCCAGTCTTGTCAGCTTTCAGATACTTCTCCACATGCTTGAAGAACCACGGCTTGTAGTAGTTGCCAATTCTGTTTATCTACAAGAAGACATACACTCGTTAGCAAACCCCAACGTAGACAACAGTGACAACTTCCTGGACAGCATTAAGTATGTCCCCAAAATTCCTTTACCATGAAGAATCAACATTACCCTCTGTGAAAGTTCCAACGAGACTGCCTCATGAAATCTAGACAGCCTTCATTCCTGCTTCTCACCACCACACGCATGGCTCCCTCTCATCTTGCCTCTCATGAAGATTTTGTCTAAATAAGGCTTTCCTACTATGGGCAGGTTGAGAAACCACGAATGTGACAGAACTGGGTTCCCTACACACAAACCTCTCAACCCATCATTAATCTCAAGTTCTGTTCTGGCACAGGAGAAACACCCACGTTGAGCAATGCAGCAAACAGGCAGCGTGTCCCTCCTGTAGACATCCCCGACTTGTCTTAGCAATATGAACTGTACTAATAGCATGCTGGGGAAGGGGTTACTCTGAGTAACTGCAGTTTGAAACAGCATTGTTCTGTGCATGAGGAAAGATGCTCCTGCTCCTCTTCCTCCCAAGGCGCTGCAGTGCAAAGGCAGTAGATTATTTGCTGCAGGAATGAAAATCGGTGGGTCACTTCTCATCAGCTGAAGGGATTCAGCGTACAGGCTCTGTTGTAATAACACAGAGCTGCAATTTAAAACCTTCTGACTGACAGAGCTAACTTTTCATCCCATACTATGAGAGCATTCTGATCTTATGTTCTAGTTTTATACTCATCATGATAGCACAGCTTCAGTTAAACCTCGGGGTATTGTTTTCAGTGTGAATAACTTTCCCTCTGGTTACCTTGTTTGGTGCAGCTTCATCAGTCAAGACTCCTGTCATGATGACTGCTTCTTCCAAAGAATACACAAGCCCTTCCACAAAATGATTCTCCTTCTTCTTAGATTCTTCAGCAAACTTTTCACAAATATTCTGCAGTCCTCGTACAGGCTCATAATGTAATTTGATGTATTTCTTGGCAGGAATCATTTTTATTTCTGCTGCAACCAGGAAACCCAGAGTACCACAAGACCAAGGCACTGCATAAAACAGGTCTGAATTTTCAGTCTGCAAAAAGTACGTCACACGAAATCACACATCCACACCGATAAGTGTCAATGACATAGTAAATGACAGCAAAATAACATTTTGTCTTACTGGTGAACATCTCACAAGGCTTCCGTCAGCAAGAATAAGCTCGTAGGCCACGCAGGTATGTTGGAAAAGTCCGTAGATATGGGATGAAGACTCAATGCCAGTTCCCATGATCAGACCACCTTGTCGAGAGAGCACACAACAACCCAGATGAAACACACTGCAAAATGGAGGTGACAGATGAGAACAGAGCTCTGCTTTTAAACTCTGGGCATGGTTTTTAAGACTATGTGAAAAAAAAAGGAAAAAGGAAGCGCTTGTAACACAAACCCACAACAGAACACAAAGGTCGACAGAATGTTTTAGGAAACACTTAAATAAAGCAGTGTGTTACTACATATGAAGTACATGAAATGCAGCAAAATCAGTCTCTTGTCATCACAACAACCCTTACCTACAGTAAGGTCATCAAGCTCTGGCACCACAGGAATAGTCCATCCCATAGGATTCAGGTATGCAGTCAGCTGGCCCATGGTGACCAAAGGTTCCACACGAACAACCTAAAAAGTCAGAACACCCCATCCTCCCATCAGACACAAATAGTTTTCCATTAATGACGACAAAACGCGGCTAACTGGATTGCACTTCCATCTGTTGTTGGAATTCAGAGACTTGCTATCCCAAGAATGCTACTAAAAATAGTTAAACTGTTTAGTGATTCCTCCTCTGCCTCAACATCTTGTTGCTCAGTCCCCAGAACCATACATCAATCTGGTCTTTTACACTTCAGCACATAAATAAGTGATCCCATATGCTGGTTTTGGGTAGATTGATCCAAGCCGGCACTGTAAAACCTGAAATTTGGTGGGTCTGCTGCTACAAAAATCCTTTGTTCTTTATGGAATCTAGCACCTCATCAGCTACAAACACAGTAAGAGAAGCTGTCAACTTCAGTATGCTGACAGCGCTGCTTTCACTAGCTACCTGTCTTTCACTGTCCACTTCCAGAACGTCCATTAGGTTGATCATGATGTTCTTGTGGGTCTTCTTGTACTTTCCAACACGAAGCGACACCGTCAGCCAGCCGGGCCGACCAGTGCACATGTATCTTTTACCACCTTCATCCTTCCACTCCCGAACCTGCAAGAGGTAACGACCAAACCGATGCTTTGAGGCATACACACGTACTTCACAATGCATTCTTCCTTCAGTGTGAAGAAATGCTCATAGTTATTCCTCGACACGCATGCTGTGAGCAAGTAACAAAGCCCGGATGCCCCTACCCAGCGCTCAGCAGTGATGCTCTGGAAGTCCCCCTGCAGGGCTCCGCACCAGAGGGGTCTCATCACAGCCTGCCTTGGGTTGGAAGGGACCTCACAGCCCCCCCCAGCCCCAACCCCTGCCGGGGGCTGGCTGCCACCCCCAGATCAGGCTGCCCAGGGCCCACCCAGCCTGGCCTTGAGCACCCCCAGGGA
>VXAV01001298.1:125567-136728 GCA_013399715.1 Alectura lathami
GGTGCGGGGCTGGGGGCTGAGCTGTGGGGGGCCCCCTGGTCGGGGCTGAGGGGTACGGGGCTGAGAAAGGGGCCCGAGGTGCTGGGGACCCCCCTGTTGAGGGCTAAGGGGTGTGGGGCTGGATGCGGGGACTGAGGTACTGGGGACTCCCCCTGGTCAGGGCTGGGGACAGGGGGCTCCATGGGGGAGCTGCCGTGGTGCCCACGGTCACTCAGGCAAAGGGGGTCACGCCGGTGCCCTTGGGTTGGGAGGAAAACCTCCGCCGTGGGCCCCTCGTGCAGCCTCGTGGCGGCGGTTTTGATGCCGGTGGACCTGGCACGGCAGGTGTCTCCCACAGAAACTCGGAAGTGCTGTGCCAGCCACGCTGTGGAAGGGAGAAGGAGGCACGCCTCCAAAACACGGCTTGCGCTCTGAAGCACCGGTGGAAAATTCCTCTCCTCCTGCTCTCCACAGTGTGACGGCAGACGGGACGATACACCAAGTCCTTGAGGAAGAGGGGACATTTCTGCAGCTAGATGTTGGAGGGGACAGTGACAGCGGTGTCCTTCGGGCAGTAACTGCAGGGCTCACGCAACGCTGCCAGCAGGTGACCAGAGCCCTGGTGCATCGGCCTCAGGTTGCTGCCCCAGGGGCACGGAGACCCCACCACAACACCACTGGGTTCAGGGGGCACGCACCGGCCCTGTGCCACAGCAACGTGCTATCAAGGTGTTTCACGAGGATGCCACCAGGGCTGAGCATGTCGTCACCTCACGATGTAGCGCGCTGACGCGTCTGAGGGTGCCTCTTCCTCTCCGACAGCAGGATCTGCACCTTCAGCTGCCACCGGAGATACCCAGGAGCACAGACTGGGAGGGGTGGCTGCGTCACGGTTCAGAGCTCAGCACGGCAGGCAGCCGCACCTTGCAGTCTGGAGCCTAGTTCGTTGTTTTTGTCCCACTGCTTTTATCAAAGCCTGGTCTGCCACATCCACTGCTCTGATGTTTGGAAGTGGGCTCCTGATTTTCAGCCCAAATTTACTCACAGCCAGATTGTATTTGTTGCCCTGGTGCCTAGGCTGTCCACTAGCTCTTTTCCTTCTTACATTTGATGTTATCTGCTTTTGTTTACCAATTTGCCTGCTGGCTGGAATTATGCATGGAAAAGAAGTTTCCCATGCCCTGTGTGAGGTTGTTTTGACCTCTTTGAAGGAGCTAAATTATTATTCTTGATCTAAGAGTGGTCGAGTGCAGGGCTTATTGGATAACGGCATCATTTATTCATAAGAGTATATCTACGGCTTCAGTGTAAATACGGTTTTGAAATTGTTTTTTAGAAAGATCCATTAAAAATATTTGTGGTGTGTTTCCATAAGGCTCTGTGCAACAAGAAGGAAGCAGGTGAGCTTAACGCTGTGTTGTGAAGCCGTGCTTTGAAATGGGGAGATGAATCACCGTTAAGATTACAGTGAAATCGCCCATGTGCATAGTGATGCCAGCATGGAAAACAAGGAATGGGGGGCGGGGATGAGGGGAGGGGACGGGAGAGGATTTTTTAAGGCTGACATTTTTCCACTGGAGTTATTTTAGATGTGAGCAAAACATCATCCAGCAACCTATGTAAGCTCAGCAAAACATCGTTCTCAAATGTGGTATGAAAAGCTGAGTTTCCCTTGGTATCTTCTGTAAGCCTAAAACCTCAGTTCTCTTCAATTAAATTATCATTTTAAGGGTGCTTAAGCTGTTACTGCTTCTTAAAAAAGCAGTCCTCTTCCTCTCCTCCCTCCTTCTCCCGCCATCCCTTCCGCCCACTCGTGCTGTTCTGGGCATGCTGTGAAGTACAAATGCTTCTGCTCTCACTCTGTACAACAGGTTGGAGACTGATCTGACTGCAGAATTAAACTGCTTTTTAAATATATATTTTTTTCCCCTGCCTGGATCAGCTCTCTGACGGAATTCACACCTCGCACCCATTTGTGTAGGTGGAGTGCAGGGTGCAGAGCAGGGGCTTCGCATCGACCGTGTGGACCATCTTGGTGAGCGCTCCTCACAGATTGCCCTGCCAGCACTGGCAGGACTTCGTTTACTGCAAAGCAGGACTTAGTAAGAACTGTGCCAAGGCTTTTGGATGAAGGAAGAATGGAAAGATGCAGCTATTTGTCTCAGGAGACAGCTAAAATGCACAGAGCGTTTGAGCTGCAGACAAAAGTGGGCTGGAAACTTGTGTCTCCGTAAGAAAAGCATCAAGAGGCATTCAGTGGAGCCAAAGGAAGGCACTGGAAGGGTGAGCGAGCCCTCTCTTCGGGAGAACCCTCGTAGCCCTGGTGCCGAGTGCCGCAGAGCTGCTGTCAGGACAGGCAATTTAGTAGTGACAATTAGGAAAAGTAACCAGGAACTCTGGAAAGGCTGCGAGCCTTCTTAACCCAACAAATAGTCCCGTGGTTAGCAGGGGCTAGGAGTACGCTTCCCTCCCCACCTACTGCCAGGCTGCTCGCGTGTTTTTGTTCGGCACAGAGCCGTGCTGTCAGGACGGGGTGTGGGTTCACAGGGCTCCCCCGCCGCGGTGCTCACACCGGTGTGTGAGCAGCTCCCTCTGCTGAGCAAACGGGAGAACGTCCAGCCGCCGTGGGTGGGGGTCTGCCGGGGGCGGGGGGCGCAGGCTGCAGCGGGGCTCTCGGCTGGCACCGGCAGGCTGACCCGCGTTGTTCTTGGCACCTGCTGGGTGAATCCTGAGCAGCCTTCTTAGAACCTGTAATTGAAGGAAAATGTGAACTTTCAGCCTAGGGGCTTTAAGGAGAATATTCAGGGGAATACTAGCAGCTGTTTTGTAGAGGGATGGTATCAGAACAAGTGCCAGAATATTCCAGAGGGATGACACAGTGATGCATTCCCTCTGCAAGAACCACGTCGCTGTACGGCACAGCAGAATTTAAAGCCAGCCTGCTCTGGGGAGCGCTCTGTGCACAGGGTACGTGCCTTTCTCATGGAAGCAGGGCAGGAGGAGCGTGTGCCCCACCTAACGCCTGGCAGCCACACGCAGGGGATGGGGTGAATTTCCAGGGATTGCGAGGAAGGGCAGCCACACGTCACCAAACCCTTTAGCCAGTGTATACCTAAATGAAAAGGAGCTGCTGTGAGGGTCTGAAGAGCACGGACTTCGGAACAGCTCTGTGTGTCCTTTCTTCCACCTGGCTGCACGTTTGGGAGGCCCACAGGAAATTTCAAGACATAAGGAGTCATAAAGATTCATTTTCTACTGCTGTTTGGTTCGTCAAACCTACATGGTGTACCTTAGGAAACCTCTTCGGAGGTTCTATGGGAAGAATGTGCTTTATCTTCTGTCAAAAAGGGACAATGGGTTTCTAATTGCTTTATAAACTGCCAGGTAGATCTCAGGTAAAGTGCAATCCCTCGTGAAGGCTTAGACAATGGTCTTCAGGGTGACTGGGCTGTCTTACGTGCAGCTGGGTTGCATATAATGTAGAAGATCTTGTCTTGACGTCTGTGATGGCGATGGAAGAACTGCTCCGCGCACCTAGGCCTCAGGTTGACTTTGCTTTCTTCCTTGCCTTCCCCTTGTCTTCTGAGGGCTGCGCTCACCCTGTTTGCCCCTCAGTGAATGAAGGGACGTCTCTGGTGCTGCAAGACGGGACAAGGAACCAAAGATGCCCTGTGTGGTGTGGCCTCACACCTCCAGTAATGAGCTGGTGCGACCCCGGTGATCATCTTGGGAAGAAGCGGATACAGGGGGTGAGATGAAGTCTGGAATATCTTCACGTGATGGAGTGGGGCCCAACCTTCAGCAGCCATCTGCTGTGTCAGGAAGCAAGGTCAGTTCCCGGTCAGTGCGTTCGCAGAGCTGCCGAAAAAACGCGCTGCAGAACTTGCGAGAGCTCTCGTGTATGCTCTGTGCCATGCATTAAATCCACCTTTACAACTGCCTGTGGAAAGACATTCTTCCTGGGGTTTATAAAAAGAATCACTTGTCGAAACAGAGAGCTGGGCTGGGAAAGGATTTCAGTGCTGCCTACATTGTTACTGGGGCCAGCGTCCTCAGCAGCCAAAGCGAAATGGCTGTGACAAGGTGGCTGGTGTGAGGAGCCGGCTGCTGGAGCTGGGGACCCAGCGGTCGGATTACAAGCTGGAGTGGGCCTTGTTGTGTAGGAGAGGTGGCAGTTGGGCAGTGCTGATGAACCTTGAGCTGGCACGAGGCACCTGAGCAGGGGCAGCAGATGGAGGAGTGATGGCCATCCCCATCGGTGAGATCATAGAATCATAGAATGGCCTGGGTTGGAAGGGACCTCAGAGACCATCTAGTTCCAACCCCCCTGCCGTGGACAGGGCTGCCAGCCACTAGCTCACTAGATCGAACTGCCCAGGAACCCATCCAGCCTGGCCTTGGACACAGCCAGGGATGGGGCATCCACAACTTCTCTCGGCAGCCTGTTCCAGCGCCTCACCACTCTCTCAGTGAAGGACTTCTTCCTGATGTCCAACCTAAACCTCCCCTCTTTCACTTTTAGCCCATTCCCCCTTGTCCTACCATTATCCACCTGTGTAAAAAGTCGGTCCCCCTCCTGCCTGTAAGCTCCTTTCAAGTATTGGAAGGCCGCAATGAGGTCTCCCCGGAGCCTTCTCTTTTCCAAGGTGAACAATCCCAACTCCCTCAACCTTTCCTCATAGGAGAGGTGCTCCAGCCCTCGGATCATTTTGGTGGCCCTCCTCTGGACCCGCTCCAACAGCTCCACATCCCCTCTGTACTGGGGGCCCCAGGCCTGGACACAGCACTCCAGGTGAGGCCTCACAAGGGCAGGGTAGAGGGGGACGATCACCTCCCTCTCCCTGCTGGCCACCCCTCTCTTGATGCAGCCCAGGATGCCATTGGCCTTCCTGGCTGCAAGAGCGCACTGCCAGCTCATGGCCAGCTTTTCGTCGATCGCAACACCCAAGTCCTTCTCCGCAGGGCTGCTCTCAAGGAGTTCTTCTCCCAGTGTGTACACACACCTGGGATTGCCCCGACCCAAGTGCAACACCTTGCCCTTGGCCTTGTTGAACCTCATCAGGTTCTCGTGGGCCCACTTTTCCAGCCTGTCCACGTCCCTCTGTATGGCATCCCTTCCTTCAGGGGTATCAACTGCACCACTCAGCTTGGTGCCATCAGCAAACTTGCTGAGGGTGCACTTGATCCCACAGTCTAAGTCATCAATAAAGATGTTGAAGAGCACCGGTCCCAAGATCTTGTGATCCTGGAGACATTGACTGTTCAGGGAATCAGTGAATCAGAAAGGAGCGGCAGTCACTGAAAGGCCTTCCATGCAATAAATGTATATTTTGGAGTGGTGATATAATGGACACGATGTGCCCATGGCCTCCAAGATGCCCAAGGTGAGCTTCCTCCTGAAGGTGCAGGGCTCCGGGGCACCCTCTTCCACCACTGCCCTCCCACCTCCTCTTGCCTGGAGAGGCAAATGCTGTGGGAACACGCGAAAAGCATTCAGGCATAATGTGACAGCAAAGGCTTGCCAATGTCACCAGAGGGAAGCACTGGAAGATATTTCACTGTGCAGGCCAAATTTTTCTCCTGTTTTCAGCTCCCAGCAAGCCTGCACGTGTGTTTAGCCTCCTAGTACCAGATGTACTTGTGGGCCCTTTTCCTCCAAATAAAGCTAAGACTTTCGCTGCCTTGGCCGTTGCCATTCTCTCCGTCTGGTGCTGTCACTCAGTCACCTGTCTGCTTTCATTTATTTCAACATTTTAAAAATTTTATGGGCCCACTCCCAGATGATGTAAAGTGCTAAAACTCCAGGCCATGCTCCAAAAACATCAAACTGAACTCAGTGGAGTATCTAGACCTTTGGGTTTACTTACCTAGGGCAAAGAAAAATAGAAACGCTGTATGCGAAGCAAGAAATGGAAAAGAACAGCTGAAACGAACAGTTAAAAATGTTGGTTATGTAAGGATTGTACAGCTATTACAGTTACCTCGCATATCCTTTTTATAAGCAAAATGATCACAGCCAGATAAGTTAATAATTAAGGGTGACAAAAATATGCCATTGTTCCAGTAATAAGGAATTGCATTAGTCTTATCAAGGATAAATGGGGGCATATTTCATACAGTTCAGCATTACGCTGCTGGACCACAAACGCCCTGTTTTTTCCACTAGAAAGCTCGGTACAGAACCAGGTCAGAAGCCGATTACCGGTATCTGTTAAGCCATCTCACCTCCCTCTCAGCTGATCATCGTCTTTCGACTGCAGCTGTGCCTTTGTCACAGCCCACGCTGTGCAGCAGCTCCCGCAGCTGTGAGGCTGAGCAGGAGGAAGCTGGAGGCTTTGGGAAGAGGGTCGTGTGCCTTCCCGTTCCACGATGGGACATGATCCTGTGTGTGTCATCTTTCCACCCAGTGATGGGACGTGTGTCATCTCGCGGAGACCCAGAACTGATTCAGACTGAGGGCTGGATAGGTAGGCTGGTCCTCACCCCTGCACGTCAACAGTTGGCAAAGGTCTGTGCATGGGGAGGTGACAAGGGGGTGGTGGTTCGGTCTCTTAATGTTAATGCAGGAGATTCCTGTTCAATTGTTGGTTGTAACAGTACCTGCTAAAACAAGCCAGCGGTTCCAGCACCTCCCAACACAACCCAAATGATATTTTCCTACCTCTAGCAAGCGCACAAGTGTGACGGCCACCAAACAGTGCCAATGGGGAGCAGCGTCCGTTTCTACACCCACACAAAAATCTTACATCTCCTGAAACAGCTGTGAGGGGTGAGTGCACAGATCCTGTCTCCAGCCTGTGTTAGGGCCTGGGCTCCCTTCTCAAGCCTCACGCACGGAGAATGAACCCACAGAATGGGTTTCTGTCTCCTTCTGCCCTCTCCATCCACAGCAAGGCCCATTTATTTTCACAAAACCCTTCAGAAAAGCCAACCAGCCAGAAATAAACCGTCGTCTTCTCAGAGCGATTAATTACCACTATCTCTAATAGCAACCAAGAGCCTGTGATAAGCCCTGATAAGCTCTGAACTTCAGGGCTATGAGATGCTGTGGCGGTGGCACAGTGACTCACCAGGGCGGTCTTTACACCTCTGGGGAAGTGAAACTACACTCTTTCAAATAAGATGAGCAGGCAGACTAGCTCCTAGGTAAGGAAGGGACAGGGTAGGTTTGGAGATGAGAGATTAACTCCCTGGATCCTAGTAGGTGGAGCAGGGAAGCCCACGTGTGCTGTCAGGCATGGCGTGTCGCTGTGTTGGGAATGCTGCTTCCTCTGAGGTCCCCAGGCGCCCTGGAGAAGTCGCAGCCCTTTACTTCCCAAGCTACAGTATTTGCAGGATTTAAAACTGTCTGCAGTTACCTAGAAACCTGTGTGAGAAGATGTAAACGTTCCTGTAAACGTTCCACGTGAAAAGCAAGGCAAGCCGTGCAGGGAGAAACATCAGCTTTCGCCAGGCCCGCAGACAGAGCTGCAGGCAGGCTGCAGAGCAGCAGGTCAGCTCTCGGGCACAGCTGCACAGCTGGAGCAGCACCGCTGCCCCTGGGTGGGAGGAGGTGACACTTGCTGTTTGCAGCTGAGACCACACGACATGAAGAACCAAAGGAAGCGTCTAGCACATAGGCTTTCCCTAAAGCTTTCCCCAAAGGTTTCACCACCTATAACCCTCACACTATCAGCTGCTGCCCCCAAATACTCTCGCCTGCAGAAGCACTGCTCTGCCTGAAGGCATTTTTTTTTTTTTCCCAGCCATGTATCCCTCGCGCTGTCCAAAGGTGCTCCCTGGCCACAGGAAGCCACGACATCTGCAGCACGTAGAGCACGCGCACATCTAGTAGCACAACTGCCATGCCTCTTCCTAGAAAAAGGAGCTCGACCTGAAATGCACGGACTGTGTGGGGCCTCCCTATGGCAGAAACCTCCAGGAGCTCCAGGAGCGCTCTGCCTGGATGGGGCAGGCACATTAGGATTTAACTCTTTCCTTCTCCCACACCCTTTTATGCAAATTTCAAATCCTTTGCAGATTTTCGTGGAAAGATACGCACTTACCATCCCCATCTGCAAAACGGAAATTTCCCTCACAGGAACCCCACAGCTGTAACGTGCCCACTTTCCTAGCACCAGCAGAAGGCAGCACGCTGGCCCGGTACTGCTGTGCTAACGCAAGTCCTGAAGGAAGAGCAGGAGGAATTTCAGACCATTGCTCACCCACAAAGCCCTCTTTGGATGAGATTATCGGCACTTCCCAGGACTTCCCACCACAGCCATGTTCCTCAGTGTGGTGCAGCTTTACAAACTTCTGGTTGGGAAAGCGTTACAGTCTGGTTAGGCTTCAAAACACGCAGGTTTGGGGGCCGGTCTTGCTAGATGATGGACATAGCTAGTGCAGAAACCACTTCAGAAAATGAGATTCAACAAGTGATTGAGCTGAATGTATTTTATACACATCTTGCTCCTCTGTTGTAATTCAAATCCTCTGAAAGCCATTGGAACAAATAATTAAATCTGTTACTTCTGGAATCAATAAAGCCTGCTAGGCTTTTCCTATTTGAGAGCGAGGCTGTGTGGTCCCAAACCCTCCAGCTTCCAGGGCAGCAGAACCACCAGAGAGAGAGCTATGGCCATCTGCAGCACAAAATAAACCTAACGGCACAGGTGAAAATCGCATCATTTGGAGATGCAGGACAAATATTTTCAATGCTAGGATTTAATTACTGGATAAAGTAGGAGCGCCTGAGCTTGTGTATCAACAAGCACAACTAATTTGGCATTTAAGGAGATGCAAATGAGGGCACAGATAAGCAGCAGGAGGTTTCTCCCTTGCTGTACACGTGCTGGCTGTAGGAACTTCTCGCTGCCTGCACGTCCCAGCCCCTCAGTGTCTTGGCAGGCCGCACCCAGGTCTGCTGGGCCACCTGGGCAAGGCAGGCACCTCACATCCCCTGGGGATGTGGGAGGGTCCCTGTCCCGGCCCACTGAGGCTGCCAGCGGGGCTGCCCTCCTTAGGCCTCACCACTGAAGACGCCCCAGCTCACGCTCCAGCCGTGCCACCGGTGTGGGTATCAGGGGCACCTCATCTGGGTGGGCTTCTGTGCCAACAGCTCTGCTCGTCAGGCCCTTCCTTGCAGGCTGCAGTCTAGGGTCCTTACACGAACGGCCGCCCCTTTGAGTGCTTTCTCTTGGTGTTGTTTCCCCACAGGACAGGGGCGTAATGGAGTGACCCCATGCCCCGGACACAGGGCTTCCCAGGAGCTCCTCCGCATGCAGCAGTGCAGCGTGTCGTACCTGGCCATAGTGGCCACCAGGTGTGCCTGCCCGGGCACCCTGCTGCACCCACATCTACCCTGACTTGGTGCTCTGGTGCCAAGCACCTTGTGACAGAGGGATGGGGCAGAAAGTCTCACACGCACACACAAACAGGTATTGAAAATTCTGATTAATTTAGCCTGATTATACAGCGAAATACACTGTTTTACATGTGATTTGCTGCAGCAGCAAAACTTGGTGAATGGAGAATCAAACAGCAGCACTTTTCTCAAGCAGTGGGAGGGAGAACTGCGCTGCTGAAGCAGAAGCAAAGATCGGGCACAGCATCCTTACCTGGGGGAGGCAATTACTGGAACAATCTCTTTCTCTGTTCCTTTGTTCCCATTCTTGCAGGGGGTGTAGCTGTCTTTTATATCTTCATGTTATCTCCACCGTGGTTTCACCGTGCATGAGATGTTTTACATATATAGTGCTGAGATTCTGTCTTTATTATGGAGAAGCCCTTTGTGCTCTGCCCTCCAGCTTGTGCACCAGCAGGAAAGCTCACAGAGAGGAAGACGGTGCGGCCAAGGTGATGCTAAGCAGGGATGCCAGCTCTCTGCCACCTCTGTGACGGGTACAGTGCTTACGGCTTCTAACTTACTGCAAAATATTTGCTGGGATTTTGAGGTAAGAGGGAAAGAGGGAAGACCCCAGCTGGCTGTGGGCTGCAGGGGCAATGCTTTGGCACCGAGCAGCCTCTCCCCATCTCTCTCTGCAGCCCTGTACTAGGGCATGCACACAGAGCCCTGTGCAACCTCCGCTCTGGAATGCTTCAGAAGCCACTTAACAAATCTCGGTTAAAAATAATACCCCAGCAGGTGATGAGCAGAACACGTGTCATTGTCCTTTAACAGCTGGTGACTCACCGTGCCTGGGTTACTCACTGACGGCTGGTGCAGATGCAGTTGCCAGCAGCAGAGGATCCAGCTGTCCTCTTGGCACCCTGGTGCTGAGCCCTGTCCTGCCAAGGACTGAGGACCACAGCATGGAGAAGGACTGGGGTTTGCCATCAGGGGCCAGACCTCAGGGTGTGAGGGCTGTGGCTTTGTGGCCCATCCAACCTCCTCGTGCAAGCCAGCCTTCCTCGTGCCTCTGTTTCCCTGGCACCATATGTAAACTCCTGTCTGCAAGCAAAAGGGTTCCTACATCCACAGTGCTCAGCCAGACAGAGTGGCTACTAACAGGCGTGAATTACGTGATGGGGGCTTTGCATCAGATAAACCCTGAGCTGCTTTTGAACAAGCAAGATGAGGAGCTGCAGGCAGCAGAAGAACAGCAGCCCAGGGCTCAGCTACACTGCAGATGCACCCATAAAAAAAATAGTCTTTGTCAGTGAGGTGCAGCTGTAGCTCATGAGCAGCACAATGGATCTGTGCTCAGCAATCACAGAACGGCGTGACAGCTGTTAAAGAAATCTGCCTCCACCTGTGTCATTAGGCAGAGTGCATAAATCCAGCTGCCAGTCATACAGCTCATCCCAAACCTTAGATCAGAACGTCCTCAGCTTGCTTAAACTCCAGCTATACCCATGACTGCTGCAGGGCAAAAAGATCCAGCTGGAAGAGGGGAAAGGAGCATTCCACTGAGGGACGAGAGCTAAAGAGGTCACAAAGAGGCAGCGATCCGCCTGTGCTTCAGTGTGGGTGTTGAAACCAGTGGCAGAGTGGTGTCCCACCCACGTGGTTCTGGTGTCCCAGCCGCACAGAGTGACGCCCAGTGGGTGTCCCAGCCACAGGGCTGTCCGCTCCACCTCTCTGCATCTCAAAGCTCTCTCTCTGTGCTCCCCATCTCCCGCACCCCAGGGACCACAGACTTCTGTTCCCTCACCATGCCTAGATGCGCCCCCAGCACCACGCAAACCCAACTTGTCCAACTCT
>VXAV01001298.1:137068-147911 GCA_013399715.1 Alectura lathami
GGGGCGGGCGGGGGGCTGCGGGTGCTGCGGGGGGGTTCGAGTCCCGCTGGCAGCCCCCGGGGGAGCTGGGCGATGCTCTTAAAAACTTGGTTAGTGCGGTGCTCCGGAGCCGTGCCACCCCCCTAACTGCTAGCAACAACAACAACAACAACAGACCAGCAAATCCTGATCAAGGCAGGCAGGAATCTTCTTAATGACACGCTCACGCCGTGGTGCGGCTCTCTGCTCCTCTCGGCGTGTCCGTGCGGGGTTCGAGGTCTCCAGCGCGCGCGGTGGAAGGATGGGCTGGAAGGGACGGGCTGTGGAGGTGGGTTCCTGCTGCTGGCGGTGGGAGAGATTCAAAACTCTGTTCATTTCTTGAGTCTCTGGAAAAGAAGTGTTTTTCTGAGTAATGCTTGGTAGACCCAATGAATCACCATCTGCATAACTTTATATGGGGGATGCTATTCTCAGCATCTTGCTGGAACTATGTAAACTATTAACCTCGGTATCTGTTTGTACATGCTACATACAACTCTTTTTCCTGGGAGCGCCTGTTTCAGGGCAGGTCAAGAGGGAGGTGGGACGGAGCAAAGTGTGCCTTGGCAGGGGGAGGCGGGGGCTTGGAAGGAGGCACTCGCTGTTTTCAGAGAGGCATCCCCTCCGTGGGAGCCTGTCCCTGGGGACGTGCAGCAGGGGCCCCGATGCGCCGATGGCAGCGTGGGGGCAGGCGGGACGTGGGCTCCTCTGGCTGCTCCGTCCAGCGGCCAATGCACTGAGAAAACCAGTGTGTGTTCGAAGGTCTTAGGAAGACGCTCCGGAGAGCAGTGCCAGCCCGAGAGGGGACAGGGAGGGCTTTGGCACAGGGATGGTGGCGATGCAACCCAGCGGGGAATGGCCGCCCCTGCACTGTTGCTGCGGGAGCCTGTGCTGGGTGGGCTGGGGGAGCTCTAGCCACGCTGGTTTTGTCAAGAGAGAAGGGCTTCTTCTCGAGCTGTCAATCTGCCACCTCCCAGAGGCTCTCCTCCGCCTCCCCTCGCTGCCACTGCTCCCAGATGTGCGCAGCGGCTGAAAATTCCCTGTGCCTGGGAGGGGAATGGCAGCATCTCCCAAACCCCATGGGACCAACCCCAAGCACAGGGAGGGTGCTGGCTGCAGGAGAGGGGCATCTCTACGCTTGGTGATGGTTCGGTGCAGGATTTCAGCTCTGAGGAACGTGACTTTTCCATGGAGGTGGATCAGGAGCTTCACTGGGTTGGGGGCTTTTATTTTTTTTTATTTTTTATTTTTTATTTTTTATTTTTTTTAATGCTATTGGCTGTAAGATTTCCAGGGAAATGCAGTGCTTGCAAAGGCAGCGGGATTCACACATCACCAGTGTCCTTACGCTCTCCTGGACACCCATCACTTTGCAAGGCAGCGTGAGCCCAGCTTCTCTGCTGTCTCCTGCTCCTCATCGTGGGGAGCTGCAGGAGGCTGATCCCTAGCAGTGTCCGACGGCCTCTCTGAGCCGTCCCCAGCAGCCCCTGCTCCGTGTCAGCTCAGTTCCTTTCCATTCAGAGCACGTCCCCTCATTTCGAGGGGGAGCTCCGCCTCATTTCAGGCCACACACATGACCTTGTCTGTGAGTGACTGGCTGCCGATGGGTGGCATTGGCTGCTGCCAGCCTGGCTGGTGATCTGGGGACGAGAGCCAAGCCTGCCATCCCTGCTCCCAGCCCTGAGAACTTCCTCTCTCTCCCTTCTCCTCGCATTTCTTCGTTAGAAGTAGATTAGATCAGACAGTTTTTCTTTCACTACGAAGTCATTTGGCTTTCCACGTTAGGAGCCCATCTGATAACCAGCGGCTCGACATACCCGAATTCCACCCGCCCTTGGTGACATGCACAGCGCTGGACTCCCTGCTGGGCTCTCCCTGCTTCACCCTGGCTCTTTGCTTCCAGATTTCGGGGTACAGCTCAGCTCCCTGCTGCAGGAGGTGAGCCGCGTGTGCAGGAACAGAGACCAAGCCCAACGCATTGTTGTCATCTCACTGACACAGCAGCAAACAAAGGGGTATTTGAGGACCGTGGTTAACGGAGACGGGGATGGATTCCCGCTCTGATCCTTGCCCCGAGCAGGGGGACGCAGGGGAGCAGCTGCTGCGGGCTGTGTCACCTGGGAGTCCCTGCTCACACAGCATCCTGGGGCTGACCCTAGGTGAGCCTGCTTGGTCTCCAGAGTTTATTGCCCTGCAGTGGCATCTCTGTGGCTGTCAGAGGTGTCCTTGGCTGTCTTCCTGGAGAAAGCAAGAGGCAGTGCTGCCCCAGTTCTCCTGGGCCACAGGCTTTTGAACAGCGAGGCCAGGCACCTACTGTCACCACGGGGCTGATTCGTGTCCAGCTTCAGATGAGAAAACGTGCACTGATAATGCTGAAGCAATGACATCTTAAATTTACGTCCCTCCCCTGCCCTCTGTAATAAGCCTTGCTTTGGTCAGAAACCCAGCTGGCATTCCTCTGAGTTTGGGAGGAAGTCTGGAATAAAACCCAAAGACAAGAGCTATGCAAGTCCCTGGAGCCGCCCCTTAGCTCCACGGGCTGCGGTTTCGTCTGCCTGGATGGGATTGCTGTGTCATCTCCTTAAAACATTTTTATGGGGCTGTTGGGAATTACTGGGGCCCAAACCGGTGCCTGTCTCCGCTCTGCGTGAGGGGCTCCCACCGGAGGTGGTGGAAATGCCCGTGTTGGTGGCAAGGAGCTGAAGAAGACACTCAAGTGTGCAAACCCCGGGGAGGCCCTAGCTCTCCTCCAGCAGGTTTTCTCCATCCCCTCGTCCCTCCCAACCCCTTTCTTGTGTTGCAGGCGGCAGTGGGCTCTCATGTGTTACCTCAGCCTCCTCCCCTCCCAGCCGTGCTAAGACCCCAAGGATGGCGGCCGCCTCGTTCCGCTACGGCGTGACCATCACCGGGGCCGTGCTGCTGGTGACGGGGACGCTGTGCTTCGCCTGGTGGAGCGACGGGGAGGTGGGCACGGCGGCGGGCGGCGGGGCTCGCCTCCTGCCGCCCCGCGAAGCCCAGGCGGTGCCCAGCTCCTCCAACGCCCTGCTCCGCTCCGTCAGCTTCTTCTGCTGCGGCATCGGCGGCATCCTGCTCCTCTTCGGGCTGCTGTGGTCCGTCAAGGCCAACGCCAGGGTGGTGTCGCGGCGCTACCAGTACCGCTTCCCCCGCGACCTGCAGTACTTCACCGCGGAGCCCCCGGAGAAGTGGAACTGCAGGTGGGTGCAGATGCCGCTGCGTGCTCTGCTGCTCCAACCCGTTGCTCTGCTCCGCTCCTGCCTCCCGAGCAGATGCCCTTGTGCATTAGCATCAACCTGCGCTCCCGTGCCCATGCCGGCTGCTCCCGTGCCGGGCTCAGCCTCCAGCGGTTCTCCCCACCCTGCGCAGGCAGCTGTCTCCTCTGCAGAGCCAGCAAGCAGAAGGCTGCAGTGGTTTTCCAGCCCCGTCCCCGTACACTGGGTGGGAGTTTTGTGACGCCCCGTGTCACCTCGACCAGTGCCACCCATCCTGGTGGCAGAAAGCTCTGGTTTGATCAGGGAGTGCTCTGCGGTGCTTTTTGCAGACTCCAGTGATCACAGCATGTTTGTGCTGCTCTGTAAAATGACAGGGTTTGCATCATCTGGAAGCAGAATCTATGCTAAAAGGGGTAAAAAGAAAAAAGGAACAAAATAACCCTCAGGTTGGCATTGAGATGGGACTGCAGGGAGGCAGACCCACTACAAAGCCCAGACCCCTTGTCCCCATGCAGCCTCACTGCTCAAGTCCCCAGACTTCTCCTACATGAGCCGCTGAGATTTATTCCCACTTCTTGATTTAGGATTTTTTTGATCAAAAGGTTTCTTTTCTGGCAGCGGAGCCAACAGCCCCTTCGCAGCGCTGCTTTATGGGGCCACAGCAAAGGGCTCGGCTCTGGGATAGATCGGGCTCTGGGGAAAAGCAGGACTAAAAGAAACTGTAAAAACATGAAACCATAAAAATTGTGTCGGGGCGGGAAGCAAAATTCCTCGCTCTCTGAGGCTTTCGGTGCTCATCTGAATATCTGGGGGTGAGATGGTGAGCTGGTCTGGGTGCTCTGGTGGGCTTTGCACCAGCGGAGTGGTGTCCCCAGTGCAGCTCCTGCGCTGATGGGATGGCATCGCCCCGGCATCGCCCCGGCATCGCCCTGGCACCGCCGCTGCTTCAGGAGCTGGAGCCAGCAGAAATGCCGCTGTGTATTGGCACCCTGCATGGGAAGGGCAAAGTTTGAGTGGAGGTTTTCCCTGTACACAAGCTGTGTTTGCTCAGCAAAGTGCAGCTGGAAGCGGCAGCAGCAGGGCTGGCACGTGGAGGGCTCGGGCAGGCGTGGGGTGGGCTGGGACCGCAGCAAACTAGAACGCCCGGCTCTCGCCCGGCCGCTGGTGCAAACCACCCTCTCGGCTGACGGCAGCCCCTGTGCTTTGGGGGTGACTCTGGGGCTGTGGGTGGGGTTAGGCAGTGGTGAGGGTGCTCTTCTGCCCGTGCAAAGCAGCGCGGCGCAGAATGGGGGCCATAATGTGTGCAAGACCCGCCCATGTACCGTCACCAGCCCACACGAGTCCCCCATGCTCAGGGATGCTCTGGCTGACGGGGCAGTAGGATGCTCCTGTTGTCAGGGGGCTGGCATGCTCCCGTTAGTGGGCACCGGGATGTTTCCTTTGGTGGGCGCTGGGGTGCTTGCACTGCTGGGTGCGGGGATGCTGCTACTGGTGGGCGTTGGGATGCTCCCGTTGATGGGCACTGGGATGCTCCCGTTGGCGGGGTGCACTGCTGGGTGCTCCTTCCCTCGCAGCTCCTGGGACGCCACCGCCATCCCCACCTACGAAGAAGCCCTGACCTGCAGACCCGCTCACGGCGCTTACCTCCACCCCGCGGCGAGCAAGGAGGAGCTGACGCCGCCGCCGTACCGCGACCTGGAGGAGGACGAGCGCTGGCAGGGCGGCCGCCGCCGCAGCTCCTCCGACAGCGCCTTGTTCCGCCCCAGCCCCTCCTGGCTGGAGACCCAGGGCCCTGGGGGGCCGCAGGCGACGCCGCCTCCCAGCTACGAGAACATCAGCGTCCGGGACGTCTGACTGAGCCCCAGCCTTCGTCGGGGGAGAGCAGGGGGGGCACGGGGCTGTCTCGCTTTCTGAGCAACCAGTCCGGGGCTGTTGGGGCCATGGGTCCTGCGGGCGATGCGTTCGGGGCGGTGCGGGCAGCTGGCTTGTTGGGAAGCATTCGTGTTTTTAATAAAACCACCGCTGGTTGCAAACATTGGTGTTCCAGAGCACGCAGGTACCCAGGGTACTGCCTGCCCTGCCCAGCCCTGCGGGCTCATCTTGGTTTTGGCCCCAAATGGGGCAAGGATAGGGGTGGTGAGCGATCACTGGCGTGGGACCCCGAGGCTGCGTTGTGCCCGAGCGCAGCCACCCCAGGGCTGCCATCAGCATTAATCCACTCGAAGCAGGAGCTGTGCAATAAAACTGCAGTGAAGAATGAGGAATCTGGCTGGAGGGAAAGCAACCAGATCCCAGCTGGGATCGGAGGCTGAGCGGGAGCAGAGGTCTGGGCTGTTTCCAGGAGAGCAGAGGCAGCGGGAGGTGGAGCGCACAGTGTCTGCTGCCTCTGCTCTGCTTCTTTCCTCCCTCCTCCTCCTCGCTTGGCCTTGCATGTTGCCATCAGCCGGCCATGCCCCTGCGGAGTGACGCTGCTGGGCAAGAGGAGCACACCCTGTGCTCGCACTCCCCTGCTGCGTGCCCCCTCCATCCTCATCTGTCTCTCCCACCTTGTTTTCCCCACTCACTGACTTCCCATGCCTCGCTTCATTTTGTTTAGAAATGCTCAGTGGCTCGTGCATGTGCTCGGGGCATCAGCGTGCATTTGCCATTTCAGGCAGCATCCTATAAGAAGAGACATCCAGGGCTGCTCAGCTCCCTTGCCCTCTGCAAGCACATTGTCCTCTGTGCCCAGCGCAGCAGATAAACCCACTGCTGCTCAAAATGCAGTGTGGGGTGCGTGGGTGCATCCTGGAGAGCTCAGCAGTGCCCTGGGACCCCTGTGCACCTGAAGGGCTGCAAGGTGGCTGTGCAGCCAAAGCCTGCATACCTACATACCCGTGTAACGTACACATGTACATAGCTTCGTACTTTGAGGCTGAGGATCTGCCCCACTGCTCAGCCTGCAGGGGCTGACCCTGCTGAACAGCCCCATTATCGATACGGGGCTGTGCGAGCAGTCACAGCGGCCTTACCAGCACCTTGCTGTCCCTGTCCCTGCTGCACTGTCTGCACTGTCCCCTCCCTCGCCCTGGCTGTGTCCGCGTGCCTGCAGGGAAGGTAACCTGGGCACATGCCGGGCAGCTTCACTGGAGTGTGAACTGCGGGCTGGTGTTTGCATTCATTACAAACCCATTAAAAACTGGCTGGCTCAGCCCTGGGCAGGACCAGCCCCATGCGCAGCTGAGCCCCAGCCCCTGGCAGCCTCTGGAGAAAGAAACCACTCCTCGCCTACCCCGGGAGGTGTGCTCAGCTCAGGGCTTCCCGCTGTCTGCCCTGCCCTCCGCTCTCACCTCCTACCCATGGCCGAGGAGAAGTCGTTTCGCTACGGGTTCATCATGCTGGGCTTCTTCCTGGTGATGACGGGCATGTTCATCATGAGCGTGGAGAAGCCCCAGATCTACATCACCTTCTGCGTGGCGGGCATCCTGCTCATTGCCGTGGGCATCACCTGGAGCATGTGCCAGTGCTACCCACGGGTAGGGCGCGAGGGCTGGGGGCTGTGAGCTGCCAGGTGCTGTGCTATTCCCTGGGGGCTTCTGGGCTCTGGGCACTTTGGAGGAGTTTTTCAGAAGCTTGGAGTGGGGACATCGGGGTGTGGGAGCCTGGGAAAAGCCCCGAGCACGGCTCTGACCTGTGTGTCTCCTTGGCAGAGGGCACAGTGGGTCCCTCCCAGGGACACGGCCCTGGCACAAAGGGCTTTTTTTTCCAAGCAGACTTTTTTCCAAGCCAGCAGCAGCACTGCTGCTCTGGGCAGTGCAGAGCTGTGCTTTCACAGCTGGGCTGCAGCAAGAGGCTGAGGGGCTTCCAGGACCTTGGTGGGGACCCCCAGGATCCCCTGTGCCCAGTGAAGACCCCGGGATCTGCCTGTCTCCCTTCCAGGTGACGTTTGTTCCTGTGCACCCTGAGGCGGAGAGGTTCCTGGATCACAAACCTGCCCTGCTGCCGGAGAAGGACAACCCAGGGAATGCCTGGTAGGTCTCAGGGGGCTGAAGCTTGGCTTTTAGCGGGGGTTTCCACTTGTGCACAGGGCTATCTGCCTGCCCTGGGGACAAGGACACTGTCCGAGCACGCTGGGGACAGCCACATGCACAACCCAAAAAGCCTGCGTGGGATGGGGTGGGGGGGCAGGAGCTCGCTGGACTCCAGCCCCATGCCCGCGGCTTCTGATGCAAAGCTCACAGCTGGGTCCCCACGTGTGTCCCACCACCGGGACACATGACCTGGCAGCCCCCTGAGCATCCCCAGTGCCACGGGGCTGGGTCCTGCCCAACACCCTGCACCCCCAGCCCGCAGGCTCCTTACCCCAGTGCCTACGAGAAGAGCCTGCCCTCCTACGAGCAGATCCAGAAGCAGGCAGCGGCTCAGCCCCGACCCCGCAGCTGCTCGCAGCCGGCGGTGCAAGCGAAAGCAGAGGTGCACCGGGAGCTGGGGGGGCCCCAAGACCCCCCCCAGGAGGCAGCCCCTCGGCTGAAGCCCAGCGGTTGGTACGTGATGCTCGTGGGCTTGGGGTGGGACACGGGGTGGGGACATCAGTGAAACCGGTAGGGGGTCAGATGTGCGGGGGAGAAAACTTAGGGCCAAATGATTTACCACGGTGAAATCAGGAGGAAAAAGGGCTGGCTGAGCACCACCAAGCCAAATGGCAGGACCAGCAGCAGCCAGCTCGGGGGGCGGGAGGGGCAGCATCCCACAGATGCCACCGCCACCTTCACCCCGCTCTGTCCTGCAGTCCGTCCCAGCCCCCTCCAGGGGCTGCTCCACTGGTGTCCCTCCTGGAGGACATGGACACGGCCTCGCTGGAGGGCTCTGTGCCTGGCACCCCCGCACCACAGGGTCGGACCCCTGCGGCTCCCCCGAGCTGCTCGGGGCATGGAGAGCAGCCCGGCTCCCCCCGAAAAACCACACGGGAGGAGGACGACCTCTACTACGGGCTTGGAGAGGGGTCAGATACTCTGCTGGAGGACTGCGACCGCCTTTTTGAGCCGGAAAACTGATGTCCTGGAGGGAATGGCTGCTTGGCACGGACCTGTCGTGAGGAGGGGACGCAGCTTTGAAGTGAGCGGATGGGGCTGCCCCCCCAAAACACAGCCCTGGCACCCACCTGGCTGCTCGGTGACAGCAGGGTGGGCACAGGGAAGCCTGAATGTCAACCTTGGTGGGATCTGAGCTGAAGGACACGGCTGGGAAAGGGAGAGCAGCTTGGCTTTGGTGCTCAGTACAGGCTCAGCGTTTAGGTAGGCAGCGGGGCGTCCACCGCGGGTAGGCTTTGCGATGCGAGGATGTTGGCAGAGCCGTTGTCCCTTTTATCAAAGCCCCCCCTTGAATTAAAAGCAAATTCTGAGACTCCCACAACCAGCAGCCTTCTTTTTGTGCCCTGGAAATGCTCTCTGGGGCATGCAGAGGGGTCAGTGGAGGGGGACAGAGGGGACAGTGGAGGGTCCCCCACCTCCTGCACTGGGAACGGTTCCCAGGGGCTGGCAGCGGGGGATCTGATAGAGCCCAAACCCCGGGGCCATGCTGTGCCCGTGACAAGCGCTTGTCTCACATCATCTTGCTGGAGACGACCCGGGTCCGCCGGCTTTCCACAGCCTGAGCACAGCGCTGTTTGCACCAGGAACAGACCGAGGATGCTGCTAATTTCCAGCGGAGCACGAGGAACGTCTCCTCCTAGCCCCCAGCACCCGCCCCGGCATTGCGCTGCCCTTTGCTCACATCTCTGCAAGGTGAAAAAGGGGCAGGCGCTGTTTCCACACGCTCGGTTTGTTTGTGGCTGGCGGAGGCATCGGGTGGGGAGCGAGGAGCTGCTGTTGGCTAAATATTGCGGCAGGGACCCGGGAGGAAGCGCTGCCCCCGTGTTTGCCGTCGTCCTTCCTGGGGACGCCGGTCAGATGCGGCCACGTCTTGCTGGGTCTTGAGGGACCCAGGGCGGGACACGGCTCACATCCAGTTCATGGATCTCATCGACACCCCAAAGCTTTTCCCCATCTCACGTTGCAGGACCCACCACAGCTTTGGGCGAGCAAAACTTGATTGCTGAAAGCATCGCCGCTAGGTGATGGAGAATCGGGTCCCTCCATCTTCCAGCAAAACGTGGGACTGAGCACCCCGGGCACAGGGGCTGGCTGCAGCTGTAGGTTTCAACCCCACAGCGGAGTTAAACATTGTAGGACGAGGGACATTCCTGCATGAAATTAAGGGCTCCACGAAGCCCAGGGCGCAGCGTGGAGGGATGCGGGCTAAGCGCAGGCGGGATGGGGGCACAGCGGTACGGTGTCCCTGCGGCAGTACTGCCCCGTGGGGTTGTTCCCCTGAGCCCTGGCACCGATGTGGTCGCACGGTGCGTGCCTCAGTTTCCCCACGCTTGTTCCCTGCCTGTGTGCAGCAGACGCTGTTAACCCCGGGCACATCCCTCCTCGGCTGCTCAGGGCGCTGATTTTTCCGCCCAGCCACAAGATTTCCCTACCAGCCCTCCTCGGACCTGACACCGCCGAACCCAGTGGCTTTGTGCCTTCTTAGCACTTTCAGCCCCAAAAATTCGGAGCACCAGTGGTGTAGTGGTATCATGCAAGATTCCCATTCTTGCGACCCGGGTTCGATTCCCGGCTGGTGCAGGTTGTAGGCGTGTTCGTCTCCAGTGTCTTCTCCACGGCCTTTCTGATGTCTAGAAGTGCATGTGGTTTTCTTTTTATTTATTTTTTATTTTTTATTTTTATTTTTTGGTGTCATTCTGTGTCCGTCTTCTGCAAGTTTTCGGCTATTTCTATTTTTTGAGGGGTTTTGTTTTCATTACCAAACCCCATCTTCCTGCAGACGTCCCCTCCTCCCGCCGGGCTCCGGGTGTGAGGACGCAGCGTCCCCGCGGAACGGGGTCCCTCCACGGCTCGGCCGCCCCCGGGGTGTCCCCACGGCGTCACCTCGATTCCGTGCCGGCACCGAGCCTCATCCCCTCCGTTCCCCACACCACAGTGCAGGCATCTCGATAAGCACAAACGTATAACCCCGTATAACACATATCAGCGCCGGGGAGTCTGTGAATAGCCTGGAAAAATAAATAAATAAATAAATAAATAAATAAATAAATAAATAAATAAATAAATAAATAAACCTCGCAAAAATAGTTCCCTCCAAAGACGGGGAAATCCTGGGAGGGGAGGTGGGAGCAGAAGGCTGAGAACGACGGGAGGGCACCGGAAAAACAAAATGTACGTGTATTTGCGACGTGTGACGGCCCTGTAAAAATGCCTAAACAGGATTAGAGGCTTCCATGGAAATTCATCGCTGAGCTAAGCCAGCAAGAGGCCCAAAAAAGCCTGCAGCCCCTTCTCAAAACAGTCCTTCAGCGGCTGCGTTCTGCTTGCCGCAGCTCCCAGTGATGCGCGGGGTCTCTTGGGGAGATTTCGGTCAAAAAGGGGCCGACGCGGGCACATCTGCCCCCTCCGCATCCCCCGGGTGCCCGACCCAGGGGGGCCCGGTTAATGGTTAACCCCCCCCGGTGGTCCGATGGGGCCGGCGGTGGCGTGATCCGCGCCCGCCCCGCCGCGCTGGGCCAAGCCGTA
>VXAV01001298.1:151319-162802 GCA_013399715.1 Alectura lathami
GCGAGCGCTGCTGGCGGCCGGGCGGCCGTGGCCGTTGCCATTTGCTGCCGCAGCCGGCAGTAGGGACGGGCCGAGCTGCGCCGCTGGGCTCCGTGCTGCTGACGGGTGCCAGCCTGTCTCTGGGTGGTGACAGCACGGGCTGCGGCCTGCGAGGGGCGTGGGGGGAGGCGATGCCGTGGGAGCCCCACTGCATGGCCTGGCCGAGCCCTGTGGTGCGGGCACAGGTACCCTGCTGCAGCCCTGCTGCCCTTTCCCTTCTGTGTTTCTAGAAATTTCTGTACGTATACCGACTGTATAAGCCGATTGTTGTCACGCAGCAATGACAAAACCCCTACCTTTATAAAAACAAAAAGCTGGTGAGGATTGCTCCTTTCTGCCCTTAGATTTCAGCTAGCGCAGCTTCGCGCCTGACAAGTCGTCGTCTTGCCGTTTTGGGGTGGTTTGAAAATTGCCTACTCTTGTACCTGGGAGACTTCTTTGCTTTTTAGCCAACTGAAGGGTTCTAGTTTTAAGTCTGCTTGTTTAATTGGACTTTAATTAGCATTGCTAGAGAATCAGCTGCTGCTTTGTCAGTGTGGTTTTGTTGTTCAAGTCAGAGCTAATGATCTGCTGGCGTTACGCGTTGCTCTAATGCTTTCCCTTTCACAGCTTCCCACACCGTGTAGAGCCCGCTGCAAATCCTTTTTTAAAAAAAAAAAAACAAAAGAAGAAAATCTTTGGATTAGTGCTTTGGATTTTACATTTGTACCTTAAATATTTATTTGGAGTTTTATAAATAAACCTTTTATAAATGTATTTTAAAAATAAAAGTCCTAGAGCAGTGCTTAGTAGATACGACCCATGGAGTGGCTTCATGTCCGTCCCCAGGGGGAAGCACGCCAGGATGCAGTGCCTGACCACACACCTGCACTGCTGCCCCAAACGAGCTCTGCTTCGTTAGTGACACCGCCATGGCTCCCAGGCTGAGATCCCTGCCTGTAGGACAGGTGTCCCCAGACCACTGCCCGTGCACATGCAGGAACAGCACAAGTTTGTTTTCAAAACAGTGTTGGAGTGCAAGAGCTTCCAGTTGTGGAAACAAAACGTCACCCAGCTTCGGGAACGTGCCCTTGAGCTGTTGCTGTAAACACGGGGCGTCACGCGGTGAGGCCTGAAGCCCCAGGGGAAGGTGGCTGCGGGTGCTCAAACAAAGGCACAGCACAGGGCAGGAGTACCAGGGGCCCCCAGAGCAGCAGCCTCCTGTTACCACAACATGCGGAGCGTGTGGTGTTACCCAAGGGCAGACGACAGCTTGCCAGCGCAATGCACCAGGTTCATCTGCCAAGCCTGGGTGCATTTTCCCCCGCTAAAAAGCCTTGCGCTGAGATGGGGCGTTACTCCAGCTGTAATTGGCAACAGGAGGCCTGGAATGAAGCACCGCTTCCGAAGGTTTAAACAATTTCTACCTCTTTGCTGAAGATGGCAAAAGCCCAACCCTAATCTAAACACGTAATTCCATAACACGTGTGTACAACTACAACCCATAATTTTATCAGCTGCGATCTCCATTTCACACAGGGGGAAGAAAAGAGAGGGCTGTTAGCCTAAGAGCTCCTGAAGAGCTCTGTCACAGCTGGCAATTTGCAGTGGATGAGAGGCAGGAGCTCCTCAGGAGGCTGCAACCTCTCCAGCACACAGCAGCTGCTTCACCTCTGCTGCCTGCTCCTGGCAGGAGCTGCAGGGACGCCCGCAAAGCAGCAGCCAGGTGCAGCTCGTGCAGCTCAGCTCAAGCCCACTCACAAGCCCAGTGAAGGGAAACGGTATCAGAACGAGATTAGCCCCTGCTTAGTATCTGTGTGTGGATAGGCGGAAAGATTCTTCTGATTTGTTCCAGAGACCAAACTTCCAAATGGCAAAGTGAACCTGAAGGAGTCTGAGCTCCTGTGGAAGGAAAACCAGGAAACCTTTCTGCTTCCCTTCTAACACAAGCAAGACAGAGGCCAGAGAAACGCTCTTTGTCGAGGGGAAAGCAATGCACCACAAGTGAAGGTGTTACCAAAGGGCACCTGAGAACGCAGGTGTGCTTCACTGTGTTTATCAGAGCAGCCACATTTCCCTGCAAAATTGGGGAGAGCATTGGGATAGCAAGCAGCACAGGGACAGCCTCCAGGTACCTGCCCAAATCTCATGACCAGCACAAAATATTCATACAACAGGGTTAAGAGTACCGTGTGTGTGCTGTGCCTCCCCCTGCCCCTCCCTCAGTCCCCCTGACAGCCTGTGTTGTGGTTAGCAACTAGTAGGAACAAAGACCACCTCCTGCTGGATGAGGGGAAGCTCAGGAAGCAGGCAGGATGAGATTTTGGGGACAACAAAAACCAAACAGGCAGGTATGTTTTCACAGCCGCAGCATGTTTGCTGCTTCACCTGTCATTCAGGAAAAGCAAAGCTGATGCTAGGTGAGCTGTGCACAGTCCCACTGTGGTAACCCTGCTCCAGGACAGGTGCTGCCACTGGAGATGCAGGCTGGGTTACACCTGAAATACATCTTTGTCCTCAGATGCCCTGTCTGCAGCCTCTGGCCCTGCCTGCAAAGGGAGGCTGAAAGGTGGCTGGGGATGAGAGCACAGCATCCTGCTCCACGCACCAACAGTATCACTGCAAGTCTCCATCTCCTGCTAACCTCGCTATCTGACAAGCAAAAGCCGGTCTAATCCATGACTGCAAGTGTAGCTAGGGTAAGTCATTCCAACAAGAAGCGCTAGAGAAGAAACTGCACGCAGACACCAAATCTGACAGGCAGCAGAACACGCCCCAGGGCAGGGCCAGGCAGCAGCACAGCTCTGGAGGCTGTGCACCCACTGTGGTTTACTCTGCGCAGGTGCCAGTAAGCGGGGTAACCCCTCAAAGCTCATTATCTGGAGCACCAGATTAAGAAGTTTCAAGATAAGAGGATCAACAAGACGACAGTGTAGGGTGTGCAGTCTAAAGATTACACTAGTTTTCTGTGAAAGGAATAACTTTATTCCATTGACCAGGAATCCCAAGAGTGTTCATCAAGACTGCCTATTTTTCCAGTGCCAAATGTTGATGTACGCTCACAGGCAGGCTGTGGCTGCTCCTCACTGAACATTGTGTAAGCTGTATAAAAACATTTTCATCCAAAAAGATTGGCAGTAAAAATTACAACATAGAAATGCATCACAATTTACACAAAAACTAGTTTTTTTGTTGAACTCTATTTTCCAAAAAATAATCTTCAGCAGGTTCAAATGACAGCAGCTGGAAACCAAAATAATTGACCAAGTATCATCTTATTGCAAACGATAACCACCGACTTTGTACAAGCGTGAGCAGAACCATGAAAAAGTTTGTATTGGTTTCAAGTATACAGTGGTGATGAGCCATCCTGACGCAGTTCTCCCGTCAACGCTTCTCTGGGCATGCAGTAATTGAGGACGTTGTTTCCATAGGAAATAACAGGAACCTGAAGTGACAAGTGGTGCCAACCCATAGGACGATACCAGCTTCTTCCATCACCGCTGCGTACTGACTGCTTGTGAAGAGTTATGGCCCGTTACAAAGTACTGGGGATGGGGGAAGGAAGAAGGGGGATCTGTAAGAAATGATTTATTCAAAATTAATTTAAAACACCACATTTAAAATGTCCCAGCACATCAGAAACATTTATAAAATGCTAACTTTGCCAGTGTCTATGAAGACATTGTTTGGGAAAGGAACAAGTGAGATGTCCACTACAGTGCCACCCTTGCTTCTTGCAGGTGCCATTCGTGACCGCAGTTCTCCTCACCCGCACTAAGTTACAAAGCTGTAGAGCTGAAATCATACCAGGTGTTTACTGCCAACAGTGGAATGACTGGTTAATTTCAATATTAGTGCACAACAGTGATAAGCTGTCTGCTGCTTCTTGGTTCAGCAACAGTATGTAGAAAGAAAAAAAGGCACTTTTTGGCTGGTTGTGCCTTTATCTTGGCAAATTTGTCTATTCTAGAGGTACCCAGGCACTCCTTGAGATGCCCCCCATTTCTGTGCATGTTTGTTTACATAATTTTTAAAGTAAGGCAGAATCCATAAATAAAGGCAAAAAGCAGTGCAGAAAATGTGACAAACGCAAAATGTACAACATACAAAGTTAGTTGGCACAAAAGAAGCTAGTACCCAGAACCAGAAGTCATTGAACTAAATTTGATATGGAAAACAAAACCGTGCTCACATCATCCCAACTGGCTTCCAGTTGCTTATGAGCAAATCAAAACAGCTCTGATATTTTAAACGTTGCCTGGTCAAGTGAAAATACAAACGGAGCCAAATCATTCTTTCCCCATGTTAAAATTGCTATAAAATCTGCACAACAGTGTCCCCAACTCAACCAAGGAATTATTCATCATATACAACCAATACCAACTTTCTCAGTAATTTCAAAGCACAAGCAAGTGATTGCAGATCACATGATTGAGACTACATTTGATTCAATATGTCTCCAAAGATAAAAAATGTAATGAGTAAAACTGCAACAGAATTCCATTTTAAAGTGCTTTTTTCTTTTAAACTTTATCTTTTTTTTTTTTTTTCTTTTAATCCACCAACATCCTTTAATAAACACTTGCATACCTAGAGAACAAAGCTTTTTCTTTTATTGCCCTTCCCAGCTGTCTGTGGGTTTAGGAAGGGTACCAAAAAGACAATCCATTCCAGAGCTCCTCAACCAAACCATTCTGCAAGGAGTCACCCTCCCTGCAGAGCAATCTTACTGATCCTCCTGATAAAGAACTTTACAAATGAGCAGGGAGACATATTAAATACAGAAGTCCTTATGTAAACTGATTCTTTAACTAATATTTTACAATGAAATGTAAGTCATCACACATCTTTACAGAAATTTGAATATTCCTATTCAATATTATCAGAAAGATTAAAAATTTGCCCTCCGTACATAAGGGCAGTCTGGTTTTTCTCTGTATAAAAACCAAAAGATTTTTTTGTTTTTGCAGCATCACAGAAAAGCAACAGTTTTACATTCACTCATTTAATGTTCACATAAAAATTCAACCACTAGCGTTTGTGTATTTGATAAAATCTTCTTGACAAAAATGTTGTCGGTGTCTGGACTACCATAAGCTACTGCAGGTGAAGACGCAGTTTTCTAGAGCATTTACCACTCCGAAGCCTTCGTGGCTAAAAATGCTTTTAGCTTTCAGGGAAACAACCTTCTGCAGCATTGCCACTGATCCTTCTCTTCCAGACTCTTCTAACAGCATAAGCAATAGGACTCCAGTTTCAACAGGTACCAGGCATTAAATGTTTGGGTTGATCTGTCCTCGTGTATCCTTTATGGGTCAACATCATCAAGGTCACTTTTAGTCTCACCAATCATCATAGGAGACTCTGAGCCCTTTCAATACACACAAGGGGCGGGGGGAGAAAGATAGCGGTACGTTATTTTTCATCAGGCACACGATTATTGTGACTACATTCAGCGGTGGCTCTGACCCAGACTCTGGGAAAAAGTTGTCCAACAGAGCAGTGCACCAGAAGATAAACATGCCGTAATGCAGTCGTTACCTGCTGTAGATGTCTGTCTCCATTCTCGTTGGCTGGACTGCTTTCTGACCCATTACTGCTTCCAGACTGATCCTTCTCGTTCAGCAAGGCTGTGGCATAGGCCAGCGTGTCCTGATTTGGAAACAGGTCAAGCAACAGTGTCAGAAGCCCTGGTGACACCTTCATTTCACAATCACTTTTTTTTTTTTTTTGCCCAAGTTGATTCTAAATCAATACAGCTGCTGTAGTGAGATAGCTGAGTCACCACAGGTAATTGCATGGCACTGACTAATCCTTTAAGGGTTACTTTTCACAGAAACAAGATTTGGGCTTGTCATGCAGGAGTGGTATTAAGTACACTGGAATGTGGTAAAGTTGCCAAAACTAAAGCCACTAACAGAAAAGTGAGAGAGGAAATAAGTTTTACACCCTCCCCCAGGACTGACGCATGTACCTGTGCCGAAATAGTGCGCTGGAAGGTTTTCGCAGTGGATGTTTCATTGGACACGTTACTCTGTGGGGCCCAGTAATGTTCTGACATCTGCATAAAAAGCCAAGAAAGCCACAGAACTGCAGCATGAGTTTTACACGTGGCAAGCCTCATACACTTGTGGTGACAGGTAAACTTGTGAGTCTGGGATAATCTTCCTGAACCCTTTATCAACAGGCTGGAGATCTGAGGCACAGACAGGCATGGACTCCTGATGAATGGCAACAAGCGCCAGCTACGCTGCAAGCATCCCACTAACCCTGCTTCCAGTGTTCAGCACAGCGCTAGTTTATGCATCTAGCATCTTATTACTGCCTGGCAGCAGCTGGATACTATGGTATCTCAGACAAGCATTGAGAGACCAAGCATGGCCCTGCCGTCTGTAGGCAGACCCGGACTGTTTCCGCTGAGCTTTAAGTTTTGAAAGCATCCTTGGGTACTAACTGAGGAAGTGTTGGCCAGCCTACGTTAAGTTTAGAGGGAAGAACAAAAGCTACATGTGGAAACAAAACTTGGTGTGTCAACTGGTGTGTTTTGTGCAAGGCTTAGATGATTCTGTAGAGGATTTCTGTAAGAAATCCTCTCCTTTATGTGTTCTCTTGCATCAATACACCGGCAAAAGAAAAGAAATCTTAAACAGGAATATACATTGAAAGCTTCCCAGGCGACAAGGACCATCCACCCTTGGTTACATTTGTTGCACCAACAACTAAGCCTGAAACATGCGGTGGCTTACTGAATTACTTGAATGCACCAGATTTAACTTCAATCTCTCCTTGTAAAAAATGAAGTAGCTTGTATTTTTGTCAGAGAGTCAAAAAGAGAATGGAGGTTTCATAATTCTCACTGTAAATAAAGTAGAAGTTTCTCCATAAATTACAGCCAAACTACCTTTTTCTGTAGCCACTGCACAGCCCAGCTCCAGTGGTGGGAATTCTCCTTGAAATAATCTTTTGCAGTAGGGCACCTTGGAAATGGAAATTTTCATTATTAGTGAACAAGGCATTCATGTAAAGTTGAAAATAATAATCCAAAGACTTGTCTTTCTTCATGCTTTATGCTGCTGCCCTCTGCACGCAGTTACCATTGCAAGTGCTGACTCAGAGTGAACGGCTTTATTATTAACCAAATTAGCAAGAGCAGTAATGCCTAGCACAGTTTACACAAAGTAGTCTGCTGTACAGATTCACTTGTTTCAGAACTATGCTTTGTCAGGACATATGCCAAGTTCCAAACAGAATTTACAAAGAGAGAAGCTAAAGCTCATCAGAAGTAGAAAGAGCAGCAGCTTAAACAGTCACCGAAGGGTCTGAGGTAGAGATGAAGTTAAACTCCGAAACCTTTATTACTCACTTCTGAGCCAAAGTAACAAGGAACTTGACACACTGGTAACAACGACTGCTGTCCACGTGGTTGCTGTGGTGCATCAAGGCTGTGGGGAGAAACACATGGATTAAAAAACACAAATCAGATTTCTGCATGCCAACCAGGCTGAAAACATAATGAAAGATGATGCTAAAATTTTAGCTTAGGTGAGGAAGTTATTTCTGCAGCTGTTAGCAGGAGCATTTTTGTTAAACACACTGCTGTAGTGCCGGCAGTTTTGAGTGTTTACAGACCTCCAGCAGATTAAACATAAATCAAAGTGAAAATGCAGTAATTCTTTCAAATGTAGCACATGAATTTCAAATAGCCCTCTCCTAATGCAGTTTTCTTCCCCTATAATCCATTCTGTATTAGATAACTGCTATGGTTACAGAACTGAGGGAAAAAAGTTTGAAGCCACTACAATAAAAGGACCAGACCATCAGCTTCCTCCTGGATCAAAAACTTGCAAAGCTAGAATAATGTTTGAAACTTCGTCACACAAACAAGCAGAGTAAAACTTATCAGCCACGAAACTCTTACAGGAGATCTGGGCAAAACCAGGAGCCATTCCTAGTCAGGAAGTTGTCTGTGCTATGAATTCCCGTGTCCTGTAACAAACTGCATTGGCTGAGGACAAGCACAAAGATTTCCACAGAGCTGCCACAATCAGATTTACCACTCAGAAGTTGCTCTGTCCATACCAGCCACATCAATAACTCTGTAGTGAAATCCTTAAAGAAGGCAAAAAATTGCTAGGGAGCTGCAAATTGACATTTTTTCTACACTCAAAGCACTACAAATAATGAAAATTAAATGCTGACACACTGCAAATTCTGCACAAAAACCCTCTCGAGGACAACAGCAAACTGTTACTTGCTAATTTCTTGGCGTAAGAGCAGCCAATATGACTGACATGTCATGGACCATGTGTAGTGAAACTGGAAGCCACTCAGTGCCACTGCTAGGAAACTCTGAGGTAAAACCCCAACATTCATTCCCAAAACTCACAGCGGTTCTTGTAAAATGTGTGATTTAATAACAAAGCACAATAAGCCTTCAACAGAAGAATCAAATTGAATAATTGCACGCCTCCTCTGCAGAAATAAAAAGTAACATATTGCCCAAATTACAGGACTGGTCCAAGTGGGACCAATCTGCCTAGAAGTAAGATAACCACCGATCAATTCCCTTACCGTACTTCATGTTATCTTCTATCAGCCATACATACAAATCACCAAACAGAAGAGCACTGAGGCATGACAGAATATTTAGCTTCTTAATATTTTTTTCTTCTCACCAAAACAGAATCCAGAATAAATTCAGGTGAAAGCCACAGTCTGAAGCAGCTCGTCATCCAAACAGCTATCCATACCCACGCTGCACTAGTTGATGAACCAACCTGTTGGTCAAGGTTCCTTAACCTTGCCACTTCAGAATTAAAGTACCATTCTTCTCTGGTTTCACTGACTGCTTTTGTTGGAGAAAATACATTTTTCCTTTCCAGCTTCCAATTACTACAACACTCTATTGCTTCCTGTGTCTTTTCTTGGAGCATTTTAAAGAGTGGTGGTTGTTAAATGAGATAATGTCAAGCTGTTTTCCCAGAGAAGCAGAACAGTTCAGAAGGATTAAAAACCAGAAGATTATATGAATTATCAGCATAAGGGTCAGCAGGAGACAACAGCATTCACACACTGGCTTACTTGCCTATTAATCCATTTTCTGTTTCAAAGGCAAACTTGATGCGCTCTACTTGTAATGGGTCTTCAATAACCTGGCAGGAAAGAAAAAGGTCAACAGAAGTAAGTTATTCTTGGTACCTGCATCTATACTATGGAATGGTTTTAACCACCTCAACATGAAAAACAAGCAAGACTTCAGAAGCTTCATGTATCACCAGATTATCAACACAGCAATTAACAAAGTTATCAACTCTTAAATTGAAGGATCAAAGATACGTGGGTGTTGAAATTATCAACGCAGTCCTGGCTTTCTTCATTATGCACTGATAGAAAATCTGTCCTGTACTTAATGTACAAGTCTTTTCCATTCACCTACCAGTATCTCATGAAGTAATTGGAATATGTTTTTCAATTCATGAGGTGGAGCAGTCTCCAGCTGAGTCTGCATGCAAGAAATACAGAATTAAACAGGAAAATACGTTGATGATGCAAAGAATTACCAGCCAGCTTCACAGCTTTTTGAAAATTAGTTATCTTAAACTGAAGTTAACCAAAAAAAAACCCTCCCAAAATCCAGTGAACTCGACAGACTGTTGTGCAGACCACGGTGCCATTACAACACCTGACACTACGACCAAAGCCTAGAAAATCGACATCTTGACTGCCTCCATACCTTGATGAAGTGCAGCACGGTGAAGGAGAAGTGCTCGTTACAGAAGCAGCAGTACACCACCATCTCCATGAGGATTGACAGAGACCCAGTTAGCTCTCGTAGCGCATACATCACCTAATGGAGAGGTGCAAGCGATTCAGATACAGCCATGCAATTATTTTCAAGAGATGGATTGAGTTTAAAATGTTAGTCTTCTCCAGGAGAGATGCACTTTTTTTCCCAGCAGCTGCATGGCCTGGGGAGCTGAACCCCTTTTCCTCACAGTACTCCACTCAGCTCCTGCTGCCCAGCTCTAAGGACCTGGGTCAAGCATGAATTGCTCTGACTTGATGGATCAATTTAGCACCTCCAACTGATATATTTTAACTGACTGCACGGGCACTTCCAACATGTATTCAGCTGTCTTTGCCAGCTTTGTGAACTCTCAAAATAGACCCCAAAGTATAGGGATATTCTGGAACAAGAAAGAGACAAAAAGAAAAACAAAGATGCCTTCTTGTTTAGGTTCAAGACAGCCATATTCTCCCAGCTGACTGCTTTCTAACATTCAGTGTTTTTCATGTAAAGATACTTCAAAGAACTAATGTCAGAACAGCTTTTAGGTTCACACAGGGTAGAATCCAGGACAGATACCTCTATTAAGTAAGGTTTTCCCTCAGACAGGAATAACAAGGCTTCTACTTCTTCATGGAGCGTCAAAAGTGGACCTGAAGTAGTGATGCTTAGAGGCGGACGCTGCTTAAAGAGACCAGGAGCTGTAACAGCAAACAGAAAAACAAGCCACTAATGAATCAGATTGTTCTACACACCTTGAAGACACTGCTGCTCATGTGGCACCCTGTCATCTCTACTGGCATGCACCTCAACTAGCGTGTAGCTTCTGTGGTACCAGTTCAAACAAACTTTTGCACTAACCTATCAATTACATCAGTGACAGCATACGGAAATCAACTGCAAGAAAGCCAAAAGCAGAGTGTTCATATCTACTGTCAGGACTTCTGCGGTTTAATTCCGCTCCCACTGTTGCACATTCATCATATTTAACACATTTATCATTACAGAAGTTGACTGCCTCCGGCTCCAGTAACTTTTAACCCCAGACAAAAATCAAATCATTCTTTCAAAAAGAACAACTTTAAATTCCTCCTTCAAGGCACTGAAGATCTGAACACATTCCTTTATTATGTGTATTAGGAAAACTCTGCCTCTTGTCAGAGATATCCAGGAGAGTGTTTAATTGCTTATTAGTCAGTGGCTCAGTCTAAATACTCCCCTTAAGATTAGCAGGAGATATAACAAATGTAGGCAAAGCACAGCCTGGCAGGCTGCAAGNCATGTGAGGCAAGACCTTTTAGGCAAACGGGGCTGTGCGTGTGAAGAAGGGCACAATAACATTCATCTCAAGACTTCTTTTTTTCCCTGAATGCCTGTAATGCAGTTTGCCACAGCCTCTCAGTACATTTACAGAAAAATAAAGAGTAATTAAATGTATGCTAACCAGTACCACCTTAAACTCAAAGTGACTGTATTTTTCCTCACTGATGAGTTACTCCCAATCGGAATATCTGAAATGCAATGTCACCAAAAGGCACAAATGCAATCCTTACCAACATTTCTTTGCGGAGAGATGTCAGAGTGCAAAACCAGTAGCGCTACAGTATTGTGAAGGTACCCAAACTCACGCGCCTGCGCTGAGCTCCATCTGCGGTTCTGTTTGAGCCAAATAAGT
>VXAV01001298.1:175783-197362 GCA_013399715.1 Alectura lathami
CCTTTCCTGGGGAAGCAGGATGGGAAGGAAAGCAATCAGCTGATACATTGTGAGCTACTACCAGCTACCTTTGGTGCAAGTAGACTTGCTCAGCATTAGCTTTTTATAAAAAACAGTTCTAAAGGAAAAAAAAGAGTTAAAGGAACTTTTGAGATTCTCATTTACAAGGGCTTGTAAAGTTAGTTTCCCACTCATGCTCCAGCTTAGCCAAATTCCCAAGTGATGATAACAAGATGGGAACTCTTTGGCCTGCTGAAGTCAGCACTCAGTTGTGCTTGCAGTTCTTCACTGATCTAACAAAAAAGAGACTTCAAGTACCGAAGACCAAAAATTTTGGGTCACACAAAAAAACATACAAAAACTCTTCAAAAAGAATTTTCAAAACCACTATTTGGACACAGATGTAGAAAATGTGTAAATTCAAAAGGTATGCTCTGGAGAACTGCTCCAACATCAGGGTGAACTCCTTGCATCTATAGCCCCAGTGTGACATTTGCATTCATGAGAACCTGGGCAAAACCCAAAATGAACAAAAAAATATCCAATTTTTACTTTGGATGAAAGTCTTGCTGACTGATTGCAGCACTGCCTGCTGGAGAATGGCTATTCAGAATAATCCTGGATGCTCGGAAGAGGAAGTCATCCAACAATGGCTTAATCAAAGATGAACCTGTAACACAGAAATCCACATCTTCTGTTAAATACATTACCGCAAATGTCAAAAGGTGCTTGTAACAGCAAGCGCACCATGTCAACGAAATTGTATCCAAATGGTTTATCAGAAGTCCAATAATCAATAATCAGAAGTACAATAAGGGTACTGCCAACACTGTTCCTTTCAGCTCTGCCACTTCTACTTACATGATGTTTTCACAGGTACTATCTCCTGATCAAAACATTTTTTAAGTCATTTTTTAGTACGGTGCAGAATCACACTGGTCTAGCAGCTTTAGAATAAAAAGGAATACTTACCAACCATTTCCTTCTCTGCCCCACAAAGTGAAAGGAGAGTCTTGATGAGCCTCAAGTGTCCTGCTAATAAGATGTTATCAGCTTCACTGGTCTCACACTCAGCTGTGCGGTTGGGTTCGAAATTGTCTAGCCAGGTGATCTCATCTTCTAACATGGCAGCTGGGCTTATCTTTAGCTGTTCCATTTCTGATGCTACAAGGTAAAAAGGACCCCCCCGGTTAACAGTTCTACAAGTGCAGAACTGAAATACGAAGAATTTCAAACAGTTTGGTAATTAATGCCTCTTATGATAATGTTTCATGTCATTTTAGTAGGACACTACCCTGTTTATAGGAAAGATCACAGGACTGGAGCATACTATCAGTACACTGATATACATTATTAATTACTTTAGGAAGAAAAATATAGCATAAACAAACATAAAATGACAGACACTTATGCAAGAAGAAACAGTATCTAGTCACGTGTACAATTCAACACCCATCATGCTCAGCAATCTCAAACATGGACAGCTAACTTCATGCACAAACTCCTCTCTAGGTACCAAAAAAACAGTGAGACCAACAAACAAAGAAAGTCTCTCAAACAGGAGCAGACAGCTTTTGAACTGATCTTCCTCTCAAGTTATGTTACCGAACAGGGAACAATCAAAGAGATTGATTTATAGGAAAGGGAAAGATTCTTAGAAATGCTTCTTGAAGCAGGTCAGTGAACTCTGAGTGCAGGTACAGGCAGTGGAGAATATGCATATATATATATAGTCCTTTCTCTCTCTCTCTCTAGTATATATAGAGAAGATGCTGCAGAGATTTACTCAGCAAAATGAGTACAGCTAGGTATTTAACACCTCCTCAAGGGGGAACTGATTTACATATACTACCTACCTTAAGGCCCTTGAGTATCTTAACTTTAATTCTACATCTCTGAACTTCCATCTGAACGCCAAACAGATGGTCTAGTTTCCCCCCCATGCACAAAGTGCACTTTCTGCAAAAAGAACTTATTTCACTTTCCAAGAGGAGTAAGCTGCCTTGTAGTTAACACACCACGTTGGGCATCAAGAACCCAGAATGGTCAGCACACTGGCAAGTCACACCAAGTTAATGGTGACGCAACCTCCCCGCAAAGTTTGCATTCTACATCTTGTCTACAGCGGGAAGACATGTTTGGAAGTTGTGATTGATGACATGTGCATCCCGGCAGTAATCAAACCAAACTTACATGTGAGGTCATCCAATAACTGGCATCTCAGGTCAAAATATTCTGTGCACTGGGACAAAAGTCTAGGTACAAATAGAAGAAAGGTTTTAAAATTCAAGTTAGAAAGTATTTTCCTAAGCAGTTATCCTGAAGGCCTGCATGCCCTATCCATCTAACCCAAAACATGGTAGCTAGCTGTTCCAGGTATGCTTCTTTCCCACACTGTAGCTTTAACATAATTGCTTCTGAACTTTTTGAGTAACATTTAATCTTGCTTTCTTCCCTCACCTCATAACAGACAAACGATAACAAATCTTAGCTTCTGTTACTCCTTTGCTCAGATTCCTCTAGAAATTTCTGCTCAAAGTTATTGTTAAATTCAATAATCTTTGGCCAGTCAGGAACAAGTCAGCCGGACTGACACAGACTGTACAGCTGTAATGGTTAACAGAAACAACAGGAAAACAGGTGAGGGCATTGGTTCAGACATCATTGATAAGGCTGGGGCCTTCTGTTTCAATTTCTGTTCTGGACCTATGCAAAACCATAAATAAATTCAATGTTACTGTCATACATCCCATCAACCTCTATACCTCATTGCAGAACTCCACTCTGGTTTTGACTACCATGAGAAAATCCTAAAAACAGCAGGTCTACTCAGCAATTACAAGCTCCTGGAACTCAAATAAGCCAAACTCCTTGAAATCTCAGCTTTACTTTCCTCCAATTTACATATTACCCAAACATTCTGGAGCATGACAGGGATGTCTTCCTCTCACAGAGTTACAAAAGGAAGGTTCGAATCAGTTACTACAGCACTACTGATGCCATAGGTTTCTTTCCTCAGTAGACATGCATCTGACTTACCTCTGGTTAATTCCTCTCATGATGCTGGTTGGTGACCAAAGAGGCAGCTGAGCACCAAGAATAACGCTCAGGAGAAACTGGTTTGGCTTTTGTACATCTGGATGAGTTGATGTGTCAGTCTGACTAAGGGTGTACAACTGGTCACAGGCAGCACGACGAATCTGAAACAGTATTATTGCCAAGCGGTAAACCTTACCCAAAGGCTGCCAAAAATACATTTCTGTTTGGTTACAAATCTAACAAAAAACAGACGTGGAAACTAGAGCATGAGCTCCACAGTCATCAGCCAGGGCTTCCCTATTTACACGGTCTTACTAGCAATCCACCTTCATCCGTCTGCTAAAAGCTCTGATGCTTTATCAAAACACAGACTGTCAGTTCAGATAAGGGGTGAAAGACGCAATAACTGCACACAAAGTATGTAGGATGCAATGAAATAAGCATGGCTTGAAAGGACTCTGAATTTCAGAATATCCAGAATCACCTCAAATACAAAAAATTACAGGAGGGTTGTGACATTTTGAAGAATTTTTCAAAAGCTCGGAGGAGTCCATCAGATCTTACTCAAATCTTTTGAAAGTTGTCTGGAAACTACTAGTCTTATAGTATTTGTCTAACCAAAATGAGACTATTTTCATTAGACTATTCAAAGCACAGCTCCATGCCTCATGGATTAAACAAGCCTAAAGAATGCAATACTTCAGCATTTGTTATCAACACAGCACCAAACACTGGAGTTACTAACAGCTACACAAGGGTTATTTATTCAAACACAAAAAACGCCGGAACACTCGCAATGAGCAATTTTATCTTGAGACTCCATTAAATGAACAAAATATACACATTTCACTGAAGCATTTAAGAAGTTTTCAGAGAAAGATGCTCACCTCAGCACTTGGTGATCCGAGCAGTATGTCAATGATGAAATCAGCAACACAAGGCAAATTATAAAAAGATCCTAGAACAGAAGAACACTGGGCTAACTTCTCTAAAACAGTAATTTTAAATCAGTCAGTTACAGTCTTACATTAAAATACCACAAGACCTAGAGGACATTCCACTCTCAACATCAAAAAGCAGTAACAGGCATTTGCCTGTTTCTCCACCTCCTTCCCTCACCAGAGACTGCCACTACCTCGTAACAGCATTTTCCCTCTCCTTCCACCTCCACCATTTACCGTTCTTGTACACAAAAGTTCAAGTGCCAACCATTAGCTATGCAAACAGCAGCACGTGCAGAATTACACACTTCAAGGCCAGTACAAATATTTACATACTGGTGGTAAATTCATTTTTGCAAAGCATTTCACTAAGGCACAGCACTACATTCCTTGTAGCCTGTCACCTACTGTTCAGTCCTGTGGAAAAAACAAAAAACCACAATGGCATTTTTTAAATGAATTTGTGTATTTCTCACTTGAGCTGTCTCAGCTTACAAAACCAGCATTTTCCTACGACTTTTTTGTCTTCACTGTCCTCAGAAGCTTACACCCATCTTACTTACATTCCAAGTAGCAAGTAACCCAATTCTATTTCATACCTAGCTGCTGACTGCGTAGCTGAAGGCAGGTCACTAGCAGCGACAAGGCTTCTCCAGCAATCAGAGCATCTTTGGTAGATACAGACTGCTGTCTCACACAAATACCAGCATGCAGTGCTGTTGGCTCTCCTTCACTTCCTGAACTGCAGTTACTTCCTGCATTAAGAAATGAACAAATGTTATAATCCATTACATCTTTCAGATGTTTTCAGCTTCTGGTCAGTCCCCTGCAACTGAAAACTCCTCTCTAAATGCCACAAGAACATACAGCATTTTTCTCAGATTTGTGTAATTCAGTGAATTCAGCATCAAGTTTCTCAAGTATTAAATCACAAATAAACCAACTACTTTCTTCAGTAAAGATGGCTTAGAGGCACAGTAACCCACCTGAGCTGCTAAGTCTGTTTCGAATCCCTGCAGGAAATAAAGTGTTGTTCTCTTTTATGGGCTGACTGCTTCCCACAAGGTCCAGTCGTCCTGCAGCAGCAGCCCAGGAGAGTCGCATGAAGCAAGCCACTGTGGAAGTGAAATCATTCACCTCCATAGTCTGAAGGAACAAGAAAGAGCAGTTACTTCTGTCAACATTCACCAGCCTTTCATAATCACAGGGATAAGAGGGTATTCGACATGATCCAGAAGATACATTCCATCGGGATTTGTTTTCTTCTCTCTTCTCTAAACAGGCTCAAGAATCTTTTTTTATTCCAGAGGAGGGGAGATTAGTACTGCCCCCTTCCTAGAAGTAATTCGTACAGGAGCTCCTGTAGAGGGGACAACTCCTGTTTTTCGAAAAGTATCAAAAACGAAGTTCCCCCTTTTACCCTCAATCAAGCAAAAAATGTATATCCAGTTGTTTGACACACAGAAGTTGCCCAAGATTTCTAGCTCAAAGAAACATTGCCCATAAACCACAAGTTCAAGCAAGAACCTTCTCCCTTCCATTCCCCCCAGATTACTGAGAATAATGTCTTAGAGTTGAGAAGTGTGACTGAAGATGAATCACAAGTAAGATTTCTGTGCATCTCTATTTCTGGCAAGAAGCTTTGGGGTACTGCTCCCCTTTGTACTGCCAAAATAATACCTGAGACTAAGTTATATGTTAAAATTCAGATGAAAGTAGAGAAAAGAGACTGATGGTGTGGATTTTCAGAGTCTTTTAAAAGGAGCCTGGACAAGAACCAGTATAGAAGGTAGACTTTTGACTAGAAGTCCAGGAGTTACACAGTTGTAGCAGTGTGGTCCTCAGTGACATCACCATAAATTATCAAGCGCTTCCTTACCTGTATGGCAACTCTTGCTGCTGGTATGATTTCTTCTACCCTAATGGAGGATCTATCAGACACAGAGAGCTGTCGGTAGGATGACTTCTCGGGTGTTCCACAAAGGGACATCTGCCTACTTCCCTGTCTGCTGACATTACGGAAGGGGCGTGAGGACAGTGCTTCCACCCCATCTTTAATGAAATCCTCATCCAGTAAGGTAGGCATTGTCTGGCCGACAAGCAAGAACCTACATTCACAGAGCAGAAACATCATGCTTATTTTAAAATGTTTACAGCAAGTGAATGAAAAAGAACCTAAAGTACCAGTTAATCTTAAATATGACAAGCCACGCTCCAAAAGCCAAGAAAGCAGCACTCTCTATAATGAAAAGCAATTACATACCTTGCAAGTTGCAGGCAGATGGAATAGACCCCCTGTCTGGTTTCATAGTCTACTTCCGATGGGATGGAATCTCTCTGCATCACATTCACCACCAAACTTAAAAAGAAATCAATAATACAGGCTCTGTTTGAAAGTGTTTTACATTAGGAGAGAGCTGCAATTAATTTACCCTCCATCCTGATGCCTGAATGCCAATTAAAACTGCTACACTGGCATAGCTGGAAACTAACATTCCCATTTTTCTCTCCTGCATTTACAGATGAGAGCTTTCTGTTCCCAAGGGTAAATGCTTCAGGATCTACGGGGGCCGGAATGCAGAAATTACTTAAGAGCAGCATACACTTGATACATTTGACACAAGTACAAGCAGTACTGCCAGGTCTTCCAAAGTACACACACTGTATCTTAACTTATCTGAAGGGCCTGGATTTTGGAGAAGGTCAAATTTAATTTGGTTCCCAATGCACAACCTTTGTGCCTACCTGTATTTTTGGGGTTGAACAACGTTACGTTACCATGGCAGCTACAGCTGCCTTTCCAGACACTCACTAATGAAAGACTACCTATGGATGGATTTTTCCTCCGAGAAAGCTTACAACATTAGTTTTGTGCTATATTGTGGAATGCAGAATCGCACAGAAATGCTAGCTAAATGAAGTGTTACAAATGGAGTCAAGATTTTGAAATCTAACCTCAAACCTCCTGCTCTGAGGAAATTTTCACAGAAAGACTTGGCACAGTTTCTTGCCATTTCATCATCTGCAGTTGGCATCAACTTGGAGCTCAGTACCTAAAATAAAATATCCACACACACATCTCAGTATTCTTTTACAGCTGAATGTCAAAAGTATAACAGGAAAAAAAAATTCTACTACAAACGAGAAATTAACAATACAGCTGTATGAAGCTCTAACTGTAAAGAGAAACCATACTAAAAACATCCAGGACAACGACTATTACAGACATTTATTCTGCATCAAAGGGCATTCTTTCCTCACTAAGAAAATGGAGTACACACTCTAGCACGTGAAATATGTTTTCAGGCTCAGAAGGAACTCCTTAAGAGCACAAAGCCTTCTCCTTAGATTTTCAGTTGACAGCATCCCATAAAACACCCTACAGATGGATTACTTATTAGCTCATGTCTCCTGAAACCTAACTGTATTATCATTGTAATTTTTTTTTTTTTTTTTAAAGGTGGCCCAGGTAATACTACAGCCCTTATTAACATCACTCCTGTATCACCCCTCTTGTTTCAAATCAGCACTAAACTTCACAGAATGCAATTACTCTCCGAAATACGGCCACAAGGAACTCTGCAGTCTCCGTGGGTAAGATCCCATGCACATTTATAATTCACTTCACTTCATTTTTATCAAATTAAATAAAAATAAGTTATACGATTTCTTGAAAAGTCCCTTCAGCATGCACAGCCAACAATGCTCCACATGGAAAAAACAAAATATATCCTCTCCATGGCTACTGGTCAGAAGCATGGTTTACAGAGTTCCAGGCATGAAAGCTTATTACAACACTGTATGATATCACCCTGAACAGCTGTAAAATTTAATTTTCCTCTCTTTCACATGCTCTAAAATTTGCTGTGCACAATTTTGAGTAAGCAGTTACCCCAGTACTCCAAACTGGTTCCCATAATTTCACCAGATAACCAGCTAGGGGGAATACAACATCATGCCATCTTTTTCTGACAGATCTCATCTTCCAGTTGGCTTGGCTGGATTTGAGGAATAAACCCACTCACAAAAATCTACACATCTAATCCAGTTTACTACTTTCTTGCCAGAAAATCAAGCAATTTATTACTTGCTTTCATTATTATCTCTGGCACAAAAGTAGTAGATAGCCATCTTGCCATACTGCAATAAAACCTGCAGTTCAACCAGGTATCCCTGCTGTGATATGTTGAGAAATTTGCTTTCAGTTGTAGAACTTGTGAACAAATTTCAGAGACACCAAATACCTGTCCTTCCAGCTGGACAGAAAAAGGGGAAATCCTACCACTGCAACGGGATATCTGAGCATGGGAGGATGATGAGTGAATGTTAAGACTGCAGAAACCCAAAGGAAAGGAACTATGAGAAAATTCCTACCTCAATCTTAGAACACACTGAGAATGACAGAACAGTAACTTTGTCTACTGTATTTGAAGCTGCTGGCAGCTGGGCCTGCAACTTCACGTTGTTCACACGGTATTTGTAATGAGTCCTTACGCACAGTGGGATCTGTAGGCACAGCTACCAGTTTCCTAGAGTGTGCACATTAATGTGTTGTAACACCACTGCCACCTGAACCATCTTACGCTCTTTAAAGTCCATGCAGTGAGCACTTAGGAAGAACCTTTTCACGGGGTCCAATCCAGTGTTTTGAGTTCTGAATAAAGAACTCACTCAGGAGAATACGTAGGGGGTTAAAAAGTTATATGTATTCCACTCACTCTGCATGCACAGCTAAAACAGGCCAGAAGCTCCTGGGTAAAAGCCCTGTGCATTTGGATAGTGAAAACTCTTCACAGCTGAATGCTTCTCAAGAAATATTCCTCCTTAGCCTCTACAGACAGAATATGGTAGACTTAGAAGTTAGCATTTTTTTTTGCCAGCTTCCTCTGAATATCTACTAGTACTACTCTCCCTTAAAATAATTTAGCTTTAAAATGGGTTTGTGTGAAAACAAACTAAACAACAGCTCCCATTCATTTTTAGAAGTACTAACATTTTCTATAAGATAAAAAAAATAAAGTTCTGGAGATTCAGTCAGGAATTGTACCTAAACAGTAAGGGCTTTGATATTTCCTTGCTTCTTTCCACATAAATTAGAATACTCCTTCCACCTTGCAAATCACAAGAGGAGCCTGGCTTCATGGTAGCATCCTCTAAAGGGGAACTGTTTCACCCCTTCTGCTGTGTGGAATTTATCACATACAGAAAAGCAGACTGTGACATGACATCTGCATTCTGCGTAATGCCTTTATCACAGTGGACCTGAGGCCTCCTGCCAAAGAAAATTCAAGCTAAAGCCTTAGCACTCAAACACAAGTAGAAGTACATTTGTTTTCTTACCTCTAAATTGTAGAGTACTCTGAAGGTGGACATGCCTGGAGCAAAAGATCTGAACAGACTTTCTAGTATGGAACTAGCACTGGGCTGATGTTGGTGTTTTGAAGACAAGGATGGAGATTTTGAGGACTGAGAACTTGATTCCGATAGCAGTGTTTTCTGGAAGGAATGTGCCACAGAATAAATATTTTTAGACTACTGCATCTTGTTGTCATTGGCAATACATCTAATTCCTGTAATAACCCCCTCGCCTCTAGCTGCTTGGAAATAAGTCATTAATCCTTACGACAAGCTTTGTTTCGCAGTAGAGTTTCAAACCTGTAACAGATTCTCATCCTACAGACAATTTAAGAAATCTGCTAGTAAAAACCCTTTTTGTTCAGCCCTCCAAGATCAGTTACTGTTTAATCCATACCTTCCTTCCCAGAGAATCAAGCTGATCAAGTGCCTCCTGAATAGCTGGGTCAGTGGGAATTAAGAGCAGAAGTTTTCTTACTCGCAGTGTTATTCTGAAAAGTTACCAGAAATTACTCAGGTAAAACAGGGCACAGCCACACTGTGGCCAGGTGGATGCCTACACACTGTAAAATAAGCAGCTGTTTGAACTTTGCAGCATGAGCATTTCTTCAATATTTAATAACCACTCAGCTTGCTTACCTTGGCTCCTCTAGATTGGCAAGCTGGTAAAGCATATCAAACACATTACACACGAGAGCCATGACTACTCCAGGGAGGGACTTCTCCTGAGAATGAAGAAGAAATACAATTTTACTTATTTCTCCACTCTGTTCTAAACAATTTAATAGAGCTCTCCACTGAAGCACCTGACCCAAATACCAACCTGGTCAGTGAAGTCCCATGTACTTTCTATATTGAGGCAATAACTGAATTTTGACATCAGCCCATTCCCCTATTAATAACCAAATTTTAATGTCAGCTATTATTTGGCATTCACATACAAAGCAGGCTGAACGTGCTAGCTGATACTTTTTAGTTTACTTTCATACTGCAGCTTTATTGATCTGGAAATCTCTGCTCCAGCCAAGTCTGCAGCCATCAGATGAGTCATTTGTTTCAAGGTTTAAAAAAAGACCCTGTAAAGATTAATAAGCACCAAGCAGGCTATACTAAGTGACTAAAGAGTTTTTTTTTTTTTTTTTTTTTTTTTTTTAAGTCCAATCCACATACTTAAGACAACTGTGCCTTCAAATGCTTTGTTTCAATTGTTGTTTGGAAGGAAACCCAGGTTGTTAAGGACTGGATACTCAAGCTGATATGAACAGCTGCTGCCCCAGCTTACTGTACCTGTTCCACCACCCCATAACCCTGCTGCTGCCCCACACCCTCCAAATCCAAGGGAAGGCTTCATGCTGTTATGTTGTACCTGTTCCATTGCATAGGATGAACTAAATACACCACTGCTGTTGCTGGAACTGGTCGAGGAATCTGCTGAGCTCCCTGACGGCGTCCCGCTGCCTGATGTCTTCACTGTAAGAACTTGCTCATCAGAGAATCCCAATTGATGGAGTAATTTCTGATCTTTATTTACTGTTAGCTGCGAGAAAATATTTATCATTTAGTTTTGAAAGCGAGATTCAATTTTCATAAGGGATGAGAATTCTAGTTAACATACCAGGCTGTCATTGGCAAATATCTGTATATTTTCCACAGGAGAATTCAACCTCTTTGCTATCTTCCACCTGACACTCCCTACAGTTTCATTGCTATGAGCCTGTAAAATTAAATAACATTGGTTTAGTAACTCTGCTCAAGTACTAAATTCCAAGAGGAAAAAAAAAAAAAAAAAGAAAAACTTCCTTTAAAGTTCTCCTGCTTCCCTGCAAAGCGTGGTAATGGTATTAAGGTACAAAAGAGACTGACGGGGTAAGGACAGCACGAGAAATGCTCTTTCACTGACAGCAAGAAAATAACTTCTCTTTCTCACCCTGCAATGATGATGAAACCCCAATGATGACGATGCTACAGACACGTCATTGCAGTAGTCTCATGCACATATTTAGCATTTTCAAACAGATTTTTCAAGTTGACTGTAGTCTTTAAAAACAGCTTCCTCTGTTAAGATCAGGCACCAGAAAAACCCTCAGCTAGGTACGTGATCAACGTGGCATGACACATACAACCTGTGCACACATACCTCTATGGTGAAGGTATCTTTGGTCGATTCATATGTAACATTAAGAGTTAGAAGATGTCCGTGGAAAGAGGCACCATGAGGTAGAATAGTTCGGGGAACAGAGTACAGGTCCTACCAGAAGAGAAGGACAGTGATAAATGCTGCTCTTGTGAGCAAAAACATTTTTATGATGGCATAGAACAAAGCTACTAGAGTTGCATAGGTTTAAATTACTTCTATTATTCATTAAAAATATTGGAAGTTAATCTCTTTCTAGGCAAGGCCAAGAACTCATTATCTTACCTCTATTGTTATCACATAACGTTCTGCCAACAGCAGCAGTCTCTCGATTATTACAAGTTTAGTTGACCTAGGGGTAAAAATCCAAAATAAGTTACTGTTCTCAGAGATAAATTTTCTGATGCCCACAGGTACCAATCATGAATTAGCTGTTTTCTAATGCAGTTCCTTGAAACTGGGGGTATTTCAGTCAAAATGAACTAGGAAAACAGGTCAAGAATCTTGCATTACACTGTCTGAGATGTTGAACTTCAGGAGCTTCATGCTTCTGGAAATCCCCCTCCCTGTGCTCAAATATTTAAGCCATATACATTTAAGTATGCATACATTAAGTAAAGGATGAAAAACATCCGTTTCTCTCCTAATAAAAAACAAACAGAAAACCCACCATGAACAAACATACAAAGCAGGAAAATAATTCTGCTGCCCAAGAGACAAGACTAGTAGGCTGGTAATTTAGAAGACTTCAGCACTCAGTCTTCTTATAATTTGTTTTTTAAATATTACTTTTTTTTAAACTCAGGTTTTGTTAAAATCTTTTTAGAACTCAAATTACATTGTAACAGAATACACAACTACCAGTAATAAGAAGTTAACTTGGAACAAAAGACTTCTGGTCAGCACTATCAGTTTCTCAGTAATTTCAATTGTCAAAATCAGGTGGGAAGCAGCTGGAAACAAACACCTACTGTCACATTTACCCTACTGCAAACAGGCTTACCTGTAGGGAGACTGAACTGATGTTGCCACCGTAGGCATAGCAGTAGCCGTAAGCATTTTTGTCGCTCTTGTAACAGCATGTGTTAGTGTTGGGCCACCGAGCGCTGAACTGGCTGCCTGGAATACAAGGGAGAGGGTAAGTGCTTGCTTCAATGGACAACTGGTATGTCCCGGAGAGTTAAGAGGACAACAAATACCCAAGGAATGACTTTTTCTATTTAAAAAGAATTACCATAGTCAGTCACTCTAACCCTAAGAAAAAATGAAACAGGATGTAGGCACAAGAACAGTTAAATCTGTCCTTTACCTCCAATCGTGTGTAGCAATCAGCAATGAATTTCTTGTGCAGTGACACTGAATCCTGAAGATACAATAGATGCATGAATTAGAACCAAAATCAAAGGAATTACTGATAAAATGACAGAACAAATTGTATATTTTAGCATGCAGAGTATCAAACTTCTACAAATGTCAAAGCACTTTCATGTGCAAGTATGGTTACCTTTTTCAGTCTAGGAGTTAGATTAATATAGCTGTAATTTATTATCAATTGAATCGCTTCATTGGCGATTTCTTCATCAGGTGACTCCATTGCAATCTTCCAAATGAAGTCCATTCCTATTAATTCCAGTTTTTCTACACTCTGTGCAAGTAAAAACAACAAAAACATGACTGGACTTCTTACTTAAAACTGCGTTCAAACATGGGAACAAAACAGTTTTCCATCTGCTGGAAAAGATGGAATGAATCTCATTCATTCCATCACCTTGGAGTGAATCTCAGAAGTTTTCCAACATGCTGCCAAGTTTTAGCACCTTGGAAAGTGAAATCAATAGCTGCATTTTTTTTTTCTTCCTTTTTACAGGTGGATAAACAAGTTCCAAAGAACACTTTCAGTCAAGCCAACTGAAAAATTAAAATCACTGAGAAATGTTATTAGGAATGGAATTTGTTTCATAAAGGTCAACATGGTAGCTAACCACACTACAAAACATCACAAAACCTACTGCAGTTCTTGGCAGAAAAAAAAAAAAAATCTGCATTTGAATTAAATTACCCCTCTGCGATTAAGATCTAGAATGCCTATGGAAAACTACTTAACATATAACCCCATTAATTTAACAGAAACAGTGAACGGTCACAAAACTAAAAAGAACTGTAGAAAAGAAAAAGCTTGAATACAATAGGTCTAAGTCCCCCATAAAAAAAGAAGAATTAAGAAAGGGATATTTCCCTGTGAAGGAAAAGCAAACAATTCACACCGGAATTCATGATGATTAGTAGAGAAGTAGATCATTCTTTTCTCTGCAAAGTTTTAGAAGCTACATGATAGCCTCCAGCACTCAATGGCTGTATTTCTCTTATTTTAATTCTGATGTTTTAGCTTCAGAATTTAACAACATTAACACTAGAAAGACCATCTGCACACTAACACAAACATGACCATATCAAACAGCTCCTAAAGAATCTTTGTCTCACCTCCTCCCCTCCTCAAGATGCCACAAGTAGCATGCAAGAATGAACTTGCCAGAGCACTCACCAGTTGAGTTCCTTGCCTCTTTAGTCGATGGTCACACAGGTTCACGTTTTCAAAGAAAGTCTTAAACAAACTAAAACCTGAAAGTGAAAAGTGGTGCAAGCTTTTTATTCAGGTCAGGCCAAGTTTCTATGCTTTTTTTTTTTTTTTAAATAAAGATATCAGATGCAGGAGATCTTTCTCTTCTACAAGTACTAAAACAGATTGATAGAAAAAAGACCCTTTTATTACATTGATTTACAGAGCTGCTTGATATTTAATTTGAAGGCTTAGTATGCAATTTGCTGGTACACATTTCAAAAACAGATCTGTTGACCAACATCAATTTCATACCATTCATAGTAATTTCATATGACTCCAGTTTAAGAATTTTCTCTTTGAAGAGCTGTTGCTGTACGTCACTCTCTAGATCATGCTGTCCTTTGGTAAACCACTCAAAGCACATCTGTGAACGAAAGGCAGGTGTATTTTTACCCAACTGTCACCACAATGTGTTCTATAAGATGGCATCAGATATTACAGTAACACAAATTACAGTTTGGTCTGCAGCGAGAGGTAAAGTTAGTGTGAGATTTTGACCGTAATACACAAGCTGTACTGGAGCACTGGGGTACTTAATCTTGATGGTCATCCTGAACCCAAATATCACTGAATGTCTCTTTTATGACTAAAAGCTTTCAGACAACATTTTTCAAGGCAGCATCCATGAACTTGCAACTAATCTTCTCACCAACATTTCTCTTCCCGTCAAGTTTTATGTTTCAAGAGCATTTGAACACTTACAGTGGCTCCATTAGCTTACACAAATCATATAATGCATTACTACTAAATGTTTACCACTTCAGTTTCATGCATCTCAACAAATGCATGTGCTGTTCACGATCCTTTAAGATTCACTCTGCAACCACAGACAATAACTTTCAGCATTTCTTACCTCTCGATCTAACTCACAAACATCCTGGCCAGTTACAAGGCATTCCCAGATCTCCCTGGCACGATTCCAGCCCAAATAAAGGGTGGCTTCTTGCAGAAAAAATGCCAAAAATTTGAGATGGGCTTCCAAATACTGAGAAAGAGGAAACAAAAATTCAAGTTTAAGTTTTTTCTTTCCAAAACTAGTGCTGTAAGCATTCTTTTTATTTTTGACAAACTCAGTTGTCAAATAACAGTATAACTCACAAAGTCTGGACAACTAGAAACTTTGTTATTTCAAGGATGTTTTAAACATTACTGTTTAATTTTTAATTCAATTTTGATTCTAAAAAAGCTTCAAAGCGAAGCTTCCAGAGAAGCTTAAAGCTGTGTAAGCCTGGAGATAGGAGCTCCTGGGATGAGGAGCTCTAGTTCTCAAATCAATTAGAGAATTTGCAAAGAAACTTGTGGAGTGTCTACAAGTTTTCTACCCTTGCTACGCAGTATAACAAGGCTACAATAATTCCTAACAGATAAGTGTCAGAATTGTAAATAAAAATGAGTGCATTTATTCTCCAGACAGAACACATACCAGTGAATTCCAAAAATGAAACATCACTTAAGCTTATGGGATACTACATCATGTTTTCAGACACTCAAGGTGGTAAGAAATTAGGGTTCAATACCTCCCGGTAGGTGTACCGGCCATCCACCAGTGTTCCTCCAACAAGCCCTCCAGGGCCTGCCACAGAGGCAGCCAAACGGTGGCACGAGATTAAGCTTCCTGTTACCAACTTCACTATTTCAAAGTTTTTCTTTAGATCTTGAATAATGCTCTTGGCAAAAAATAAACATTGAGAAAAAGGTTTTAAAGAAAATATATTAACAAACGTGTGTTCAGCAGTCTGGTCTTCTACAGAAATGTGCATTCTGTGGGAATGAGCCATGCTCCCCCTCACCAGAATCAGCAGTATTCCCTTCAAGTACCCAAAGCCCTCCGGCCTAACTATTTTCAGCATGTGCTGAAATATGCATGCTGCAGATTGCAAACAAGGTCCCACGCCTCTACTTAGCTACAGAATAGCACACGTGACTTGCAGGTATTTCAGTCCGTTTTCCAAGAGTCAGTATCAATGCAATTACAAATTAGCTGGTCTAAACATTAGCCATGGCAATTTCTTACCAGAGCTTGTTAATTATTTTACAAAAAGCTGCAAATAAACCAGTGCCGACAAAGCAAACATTTCTACAGAAATGCACGCACACAAATGGACAGTGCACAACATAGCATCCCTACTTGCACATTTTGTTTTTGCTACATCACTAAGCTGTACTTTGTGCTTTTTTTCTCCCTTTTCTAAACTTAAGCTTCTAGAGAAGTGGGGCCAGACAAACATAACAAGGGCTTCAAAGTCGTCTTAGCATATATTCTTACCTTGTCTTGTTTTTGGTAAGTTTGCTTAATAAAGGAACGAGTGATTTCATGGAGCTGGCGTAATGCTGGCACCACCCAAACGAACTGGGGATTGTTGTGCTGGGATGACTAGCAGCAAGAAAGGTAAAAAGAATTACACATGTGTACATGCTCAGCATGCTAACTTTCCTCTTAGACTCCTGAAGCATAATGATTTCCATTAATGCCCCTGTTTCAAAACAACAGCTACTAGTTCAGAAGGCTTCAGTGATCTGTTGCTGGTCCCTTTCCAGACACTAGGAAGGTGCCCTTCACTTTCTGCAAGAAGTCCTTTGACACACCTGTATGCCATTTTGCTATCATTATTAAGCCCAAAGTACCACCTCCTTGCTAGAGAACATGCAAATTCAGCTGCACCACAGCGCTAATGATAACCACCACCTTCCTCAATTACGGGAGACAAAGCAGGCCTGTTAGGGCACAGAAGGGCAAATAGAGTAAAATGAAATTACTTATCGTTAAGGCAAGAATAATGGAAGAAAAAAAATCTGAAGTACTACTGAGGGTTAAGAGATGAGAAGAAATTTCTGATTGGTGCTGCAAGGAGCCCTCTGATAGGAAGCAAAGGCTACTTAAGTGTATTTTGAAAGAGATCCTACAAAGGATCGTACCTCATTGTTAGAACTGCTCATCACTTTTCTGGGAGGCTTCATTTTCTGTAAAGTTTGATCACACAAACCACTACTGAGGTTTTTTGTTCCGAGAAGTGATATCTGGTTTAAATATTGACAACAACCAATACCACCTGCTCACTTAGAGACCAAAGTAACTTGCCCCTAACAGTGCTCTACTGAAGACTCCCTCATGTATTTGAGAATGCTGCCTTAATATCCCACTCCCTCCCAATTTACATCTAATGTAATGCAGGAAAATAAGCAAGCAATGTATTTTTAAAAATGTGCTGTATGTTTGCCCCAATCACTTCCAGCCTATAATTACAGCTTTCCGTTAGTGTTCCCCACTGCAGCACCTCTGTTAAGGCCCTTGCCAGAATGTAATTAAAAAGAATGCAAGAACAGGAAGGCATAAGATCAGAAAAGACTACAAATTTTACAGACATCGAGAACCCAAACGCTGAAATCTACATTCATAAACACAAAAGAAAAAAAAAAGAAAAAGAAAAAAGAATGATCAATATCAAGAAGCAACATGCTATGTTTCCTAAAGAACTAAAACCCTCTACAGATGCTGCAGGACAGACAAAGCCTAATTTACCGTGAAACAAATATATGAAAAAAAGTGTAAGCCCTTTTATATGAGCATATTTCTGAGTAAAAAAAAAAAAAAAAATCCAGAGAATAGAAGAATTCCTGCAAGCCTAAGAAAACTGCTCGCTACGTGAACAGTGTAGGATAGAGTATGCACAGTCTATTAAGCCATGCACGTATTTGCTGCTGCCAGAAAGCATCTTAGCATAGGCAGGTCCAGGAATGGTTTCTTCCTTGTCAGATGAAAATAGTTGTTTTTTTTTTTTTCCTTAATTCAAATACAAAACTACTATGATTTAAATATTGATTTGCATTTTGAGACTTTATGGTCATGCCAGTGCACATGCTTAACTTGAAATAACCTAGGCTTTCACATGAAAGGGACAGTTAAAATACTGACATACCTTTAGAGTGGTTCCATTTGCAAATTCTAACCTTGGGCCCATCCTGGTAGTTTCCCATAAACTGATCACTCCTTGTGCTGAAAATTTGTTTAAAACAAAGGCAAGAGACTTACTACAAGTCTCAAGGTCAACAAACTGGCTCACATAAAGGCTACCCCTCCTGTGGACTCCCCAAGGTAAGAACTTACAGATGGGACACACAATTTATGCATCTTGAAAGAAAGGCAGATAACATCAACATCAAGGCTAGATAACGTTTCATTTTGCAAAAGATAAAATAATAAACCAACCCTCTTAATATCCTCTATGCATTTGATGATGTAGCTTCTTTTGATTGCCTCTTTCACTGCATAGGCATCACTGAGGATTGTCAGATGTTCCTCCAAGGCCTGCTGAATAAGACTACAGGGTAATGTTGGAAGATGAGCCAGCTCCCAAAGCACTTCCAGAACCTAGAGGAAGAAATCCAAAATTAATCACGAGCTAGAAAGTGCAAAGCCTAGAAATCCTACATTTAGTAAAGAAAAAAAAATTATATTTCTCATTCACATGCCTTTCCAGTGGTTGTCTCCACCCGTGCTTCCCGACCAATGCGCCCGATCAGGCTCAGCAGCTTCTGTCGCACTCTGTCACTTTCTGTTTCCCAGCTCTGCACAGCAAAGAAATAACATGCACTGTTACAGCAGCAAGCACTGGCAGTCTGTTAAGATTCAAGTGGATACAAATATAATTTAGAACTGTTTACAGCAGGACAACTGAAACACCAAGCAAGTACGTTTCTAGCACGCATATTTCCTCATTTTTGTTACTGGCAGTTACAGTATTCATTAGCCCAACTATTTTCTTAAATATAAACTTAAACGTGAGATTTTTACTATTATGTCTAATCTCTTAGAAGTACCTTAGCACTGCATGTATATTGTATTTTAACTCTAAGTCAATTAGCAGTATGATAGTAATCATGCTTCTGGGTTTAAAAAAATAAGACCAGAATTGCAAGTGTTCTATAGCCAATGTTTTAAGAAGTTATATACATACACGCATGCTAAAATATATTCTGCTTTGTATTTATACAGAAAATACAAATGTATGTAAGGCCTTTTGGTAGGCTGGATGCAGAAGCACCTTTTAACCAATTCTCCTCCTAAGAAATGTAAATTCAGATTAAAACTTACCTTTTGTATTAGAACAAATAAGTGATTGAGTTGATCAGAGCTAAACTTCACAGCAGCTGCAGCAATAATGGTATGTATATTTTCAATCACAGTGGAGGACTGTCCTGACTGGAAAGAAGGAAAACCAAGAAGGCAGGTCTTAATCCCAAATGAGGTAGAGAAAAAACTTTAATGTAAACATTATTCTACTACTCCTATTAATGAGAAAGGATAACAGCTTTGGACGTGTTAGAAACACAAGGTAGGAATAATGACTCTGTTCCTTACTCCATCGGCACAGAGGTCTTCGGAAGCAACTCTAAAGCAGAAAAGAACATCTCACATGCCACAGCCCAGCAGCAGGAGCAAAAATTAGCTTCCTTGCAAAGGGGGAGGAGGGTCAATCTGTGTAAGTGCTGAGTTCGTATTTTAAAACAGATGTGAAGAAGATTAAGAGATCACTGTGTGAAACACTTGTGCTTCAGTTTTATATCCTTTTAAACAAGAAAAAAAAGGCAAGTATATAATCTCCTGAAAAATCTGAAATGTTAAAAAAATTTGATATTTCTGAATAAATTACTCTGGTAGAAAACAAGAGGTAGAATGAGGAAAACACAGCACTGAGTCAGATGTACAGTTTTCAGTTGTCTTTTGCCAGCTGATGGTAAAACGTGACATGCTAAAACATGCACAAAAGGACTAAGATTTCAACAGGAAGTTAATGATGCTATCTGGAATTGCCAGCCCTACCTTGCTGACCACAATAGCTCATCTTCCTCTTTACACCACACACTTTTTTTTATTAAGACCATTCAGGAAATGCAGACAACTATTATTTCTTTTTACAAACATTAATGTCATAATTTCAGCACTTCCAGAATTTCCCATGGATATAACAATATCAGCATCCATATGTCTTCATGCTCTCCTGCAAATAAGTACTTCAAATTGCATTAAATAGCCAAGTAGACAGCCCAAGCCTTGAGAACATTAGGTCAATTTCACTGATTCTTTAACAGTTCAGGCTCTGCACAAAACTCTTGCAAGACAGTTACCGCCCAGAAAGTACTCCGCTGTGCCTTTGAGGTAGCCATAACATTTGCAAAGATGAAAACGAAGTTAAAGGAGTTCATACTGATACATAAGTGTACTGAGAACATCCTATATCTCTCAGGGAAGATGCCAAGCAAACACGATAAAACAGATGAACGAACAGCTAACATTCCACCAGCTAAAGAACTGGATAATAAGAGGCACTTATTTTTGCAAGACAGGCTAAAAGCATCTGTCTTGCTTGACTGCTTACCTGAATCCTCCAAATTTTAGTGAGCTCATCTAAAGATAATTTACTGCCCAGTAGTTCAATAATTCCCTTTATACGATCACAGTACTGTGCTTGGTCTATGTTACCTATGAAACAAAGAATGGCAACTGAGTTAATTTATTTCCAATATTAGATACATTAAATGCACAAGCATAAACAAATTATGTTAAAAGGGACAAGAACAAAGTTATCTTAAAATTCTCTACCAGCTGCTACAGAAAAATCTAGCCTAGTTGTCTCCTTTTATAACTTCATACATCTGATAGCAATTTACACCCCTACACCTTACTACCAGGAAAAAAAACTTCTCCCTCTTCTACAGGGTTAAAAATACACATATATAAGCTGAGAGCAAAAACCTCAGGTATGGCAGAAGATGTTTCTACAAACATCAAACAGAGGACCAGGTGACAGTAGCAGAATCTGCAGGGTTTTCCTCACTCTCTTTTGACCATGACAAAAAATCCTTGAACTCCTTTAACAGTGTTCCATTAAAATGCGTTGAAAAGGACAGCCCACGTTGTTAATTCAAGACATTCAAGGCACATGCCAGCGGTCTTTGTGAAAGCACTTACCTTCTAGAGCAATGGACAGGACAGAATTTTCTACCAGCCAGTTCAGTAACCGGTCTGTATCTATCGCGTTCTTCACCGACTTGGACACAGTGCTGTCCTCTATTAATTTGGTTACCTAGAAATTGCAAAGTGGGAGGTTTTAATGATGCCTCCCACATGCATTACACATGCACATAATGAAATCTATTCAAAATGCTTACTAGCAAGCTTAAGTGTGAATCCTGATATATTTTAGGCACAGAAGGTTTTATTGGTTATTATTTTTATATTTATTTTTAAAACAAAGGCAAATTTCTAGCCCACCTCCTAGGCATCAGTCTGATGTGGCAGATTCTCATGCCCAGTCTGACACAGAGAAGCTTGCCTGTGCTGCATATTTCTAGAGCTCTACCAGAAGTGGGTTATCTCAGGCTTCTGCCTGTGATGCTCAAATTAGTGTCCTACTTTTATCCAACACAGAACGGATACAGGCTCCTCACTCTAAGTTGTAGAAAGAGCACATTTCTGCCATCAAAAGCTG
>VXAV01001298.1:204985-215666 GCA_013399715.1 Alectura lathami
TTTTTTTTTTTTTTTTTTTTTTTTTTTTAAGAAGTGTATACAATATGTTTCTATACATATAGACTAAAAACTGGTCAGGAAATTTAGGCAGTACCCAAAACAGAACAGAGGGTTTGGGGAGCTCCGTAGAGAAGATTCACAGTAACCCAGAGAAGAAAAGCGAGATAAGCAGGTTAGGCATTAAGCACTGTGGTGAAAAGTAAGAATTTAGCAACCCTCCAAAGCAGCAGAAAGAATAGAGTAAAAGGAAAGCTGATTCTGAACTGAAGGATGTACCCAACGATCTCTAAACTTGCCTTCAGGCTCTACCAATGGATATAGAGCTCTTCATTACAGTAACAGGGGAGAAAAAAAAAAAAAGAAAGGAAAAAGAAAAAACGTGTGCAAGAGTTGCAGAACTGTGACTTTAGAGTGTGATTTCAACCTAAGAACACACTGAGAGTTTTAAAGTACATTTCAGCCTGGATTACAAGTCACTCTTTCCACCATGAACAGCTAAAAGACAAACAAATCAGCGCACTGCATCGACTCACCTTTTTAAAAGCCTCAGGCATGCACCTGTCCATAAATCTCTTGCAATTCTCATCAGAATCAGAAAGACCTTTGCAGGAAGAAAAGGGTGCATATGTTTTCAGATTACCTCAGGAAGCTCATGCAAGTTTTTGAATACACTAACCAAACCCAGCAGCAATAGTGTACTATTCATTCATTATTAAGCATTATGCTTTTTCAGTCACAAAAGAGTGAGTGTGGGTCAAAAGAACTTTCCTTTTAGAAATAAAAGTTTCCAACTGTTTCATCTTTTACAGCTTCTTCAAACATGACAAGTAAAATATGCATTTCTCCCTCCAAAACCTACAGCTAGTACTAAAACCTCAGATATTTCCTGGTGATTCTCATTCCCCACCAAACCCAAGTCTACTGGTGGCCTTCTAACACAGGTTAAAAGCCACAAAGCAAACCAGAATCACCAACAACTTCCACAGATTATAACCTTTCTCGTCTGCTATCAGGCAGGATGGAAAAACCACCCTGCACTCTCGTTATACCATGAGTTGGGCATGATGTCTCTGTAACAGGCTCAACCCCAGCCAAAGTACTGGATGCAGAACAGCCAAATCCAGGTCTAATGCAGTATAAGCATTCCACTAGAGAAAAACAAGCAGTTACACAAGCTCGGTACAGCATGACTTTAGATGACAGCTTGTTTTGCACAAATGGAAAATAACCAGCACAATGGAAAACGAGTCAGTAATTCAGCTCTGAAAAACAGTAATTCGTACAGTCATTAGAACATAAAGAAACGTGCTCCTTTTTTTTTTTTTTTAAGCTAAAGTAAACAAATTACTTTAGAAAAAGAGCTCAACAATCCTGTTACAGCATTAGGAAGAAAAAATTCACTGTAAACAGCTGCCAAATTAATACGGAAGGCATAACTGCCCCCCACATGCCTGTGAACCCTCCTGAACAGATGATTATCTCGATACATGCAGATGCAGGACTCACCTAGTCTCGCTAGATATGTGGATGCAATCAGGCACTTGCCCAGAGATTCCTCTCGCTTATAGGGTATGGACCAGTGGTCTGTTAAAACTCTGCTCTCCAGCTCATACAAGTTGGTTGTTGGAAACTCAATGCCTTCTCCAGAGCAATTGCCATTTTCATCATTTTTCTGTGAATAAAAACAAGTTCAAGTGAAGCAATCTTTATCTCTCCTAGGCACTCTGAAGGATTCAGTAGCTTCAGAAAAGACAGCTGTGCTTATAATAACCAGTGTGTCAAATTCTCAACAACCCTTAGGCCGCTTCTGTTTGTCAAAGTAGAAGTTAGTATTTCAAACTGATGTGATTACATACCTTTATATATCTCATCTAGGTGATAACTACTATGTTTACATGACTAATTGCTAACTAATTGCCTATTTAAGTGGCAAATCTTGTTCCTTAGCATATCAGATCCTACAGCCAAGTGATAAGTGCTTCTAGTCTCAGTGAGACTTTGGAGTACAGACCCTAATCTTCACAGATTTATGCATATTAATCCTGTTCTCTGTTGCTGCAGAATATGAAATAGTATATTGCAAGAGAGGTCAATTCCACCACACCCTCCCCCAACAACATTGAAAATAAACAAGACTAATCCAGTGGATTAGAACTGTCTTACTAGCTAATTATCTGAAGAAAAAAAAAAAAAATCAAATCTCAAATGCAGTTGCTGAGCAAGGAAACTACAACAGTGCTTCTCCTGAGGTCAAAATAAGTTACTGGAAAGCATTCTGGAATGCAAACAGAAAAAAGAAGGCAGAAGTCTGCAGCTCAGCTTTCCGTGTTTCCTTGCTAGTGTCACTAAGCTGCTATTTCTGAGCGCTGGCAGCACACAGAATTAGCCCCCTGCCCTTTGTTCAGTGCCATATGAGGTAACTGCCTCAGTACTGCCAAATGGAATACTAGACAAATTATCTACTTCTTCTGTTTTATTTTTCCTCACATCAACGGTAGGTAGCCCACGTGTCAGAGCTCGCATGGACTTTCTCTGGCTTCACAAAAGCTGAGAACTCAAGCAGGAGAAAGGACAAGGTCTGTACCATGCCTGGCAGCAGCCTGGAACAACTGACAGAGAACACACAAGTGTCATGGGAGTAACCAGATCGCACCCAGGACAGGAGCCAGGGACATGCAGGGAAGAAGGACAAGGAAGAAACACACTCAAGTGAAAAAAACAGTGTCAAGAACGCGAACGGAGCAAACAGAATAAACCAAAGGAAACAGCTGAGTTCGAAGGATGTGGTATACAAGGAATGAAATCAATTTCTGCAGAGAATCATGCTGCCAGCTCTCACCGCACTTGCTATTAGCAGGACTAGAGTTGTTTATTAAAATGTAAATGCATCCTATTCACCTCCATAATGATTCAAAAATATTATGCCACGAAACAGCAATTGTGCAGCGCTTATCCTATAAAGTTAATTTGTGCAGGTGACAACAGCACACAGTGGCTGTGCTACTTAATAACAGGTTCTCAACAGCAGCAGTAAAATTTACAGGAGTGCAATGCAAAATAGACTCAGGCAAGGAAACATGCCAGTGTTTGGGAAGCAATGTGCCACCTTCCCACAACCCCCTCTAGAACACTCAGTCCCAGGTTTGCTGTTATGGGAAGCTGTGTGGCTATCCAGCTTCTGAAATGAAGCTGTCTCATCCAGTGCTGTGCAAGAAAGTCGAGTGTAATTCACATCGAGCACATTGTTCAAATACAAGAACTGTCAGAGGAGAGCTGTTTGAATGCCCAAATGAAAAGACTGAAGGTATTTAAAAGCACGAGTTCTCTAGGAAATAACCTGTTGCAGTGATACAGCTTTTGCAGACGATGTCCACCCAGAACATGAATCAACTTCCATACAAAATTAATGTGAATTTTCAAGGAAAGCCCTTATGGCAGCAGTACAGAATACAATAATTAGTTTAATGAAGGGAGACTGACTGCAATACAAACATCCAGTTGCTAGGCCTCAGTCTTCATTTCAGCCTAGACTTGCAGCGCAGGCAAAGCAAAGCAACATTTTGAGAAATGATTGCATCATCTGAGCTGTGGTTTCTCCATTCCCTAGAGGAAGATATCCACATTAAATACAAATACCCATCACCAACACCAGTGTCTGAGGTGCAGCCTAACAGCTCTGCAGACCTTTAAAGGTTGCTGAAGAGCTCCACGTGTTGCTCTGCTTCCCCACCTGCACCTCAGCAAGGCTGCTCTTTATCTACCTCGCTTCCCACAAGCGAGGGGCAGCGTCTGCCGTATTACAGAAATGCGTAAGGAGTGAAGCAAAAATCTTCGCTGTGTGCTCACAAATGAGGACACTGACGATAACAGCTGGGTTAAGAGTACAACTGGCCTATTGCCGTGCTGAGTCTCCCAACAACACAGGGAAGAGAAGATCTGCACACGAAACACCGCTGGGTGCGGACTGGAGACGCTGTCCTGGCAAAGGGAACTGTTTGCACTGAGGGAGTGCATCTTTGGCACGTTCTCTTAACTAGAAGTGACAAGTCATTCTTACACATCAGTTTTCTGCTACTACAGTCCTGCCCAGAAAGTGTCAAGCTAATTACGTATTAATTTTAGAAGGTATCACATACAGGCAGCTTCACAGCTACCGCGAAACCTGCAACAGGTGCAACGAAAGGCCCCAAGCAGTTCAGAAGTCAGACTCAAACCCCACTTCAAATCGTTCGTAAGTTTAGTGCCTTTGGAGGTTGACACCCTGTTCCGTTGACATTATTGCAGACCGAAGCTCGTTTCTTACGCATCTGACACAAGCAAGGCTCTCCAAAAACATCGCTGCTCTTTATAATTACAGTGTCTTTCTGCACAAAACTAAAATCGTTCACCGTCCAACACTCAGATCAGTTTGTGCACTGCTCTTTCAAGTGAGGGATCTATTAGCAGCAGCCAGCAGCTGCTGTACCAAGGTGCAAAATAAGATCTTCCATAATTTTATGTTGGCTCACTAAGCAGCACACGCTAAAGACTCTGTTTGCGCTTCTGACATTCACAAACACAACACATCACAGCCCTGAACAGGTAACCACCACCAGCACGTGGTAACTCAGCACCAGGAACTGTCACTACAGCCTTCCACAGGTGACACAAATGCTGGCAAAGAGGAGGATGCGACACAAAGCATCTTCATTCAGCTCCAAGCGCTGATTCAGAATTGGTGCTCTGGGGGCCTGGCACCTCCTGGAGTTGTCCGCAAGTCTGAATAAATATTCTAGCCCAGGTCTGCAGTATGAAAACCTTCCACGGAGGACTAACACAGAACAAAGACTACCTCTCACATAAGAAGTGAGAAATATTAACTTTAATTGCCAAAATGTCACAGTTCACAGCAGCGTTCAGCTAATTAACTCAAACTGTTTAGCTACAGCCACTGACGCTTACCACGCTGTTCACTTTACATAACAAGCGGTTTAGAAGAGTATTTTAATTGGCACTGTTAGGGATGAAATTACAGTCAAATTATAAATTAAATTGGTTAATTTGGTCTTGAGAGAAGACTACCAAACAATTTAGTGCCACTGGAGCTAAGTCACATTACGAGCTCTTCACTCCGTAATTTATGAAATGGAACGGAGGAGCCGTGTTTAACCAATGATGGGATCAGAGCTTTCAGACACCATCAGACCAAACTGTTTCCCTCTCCCTCACGCCTCCCCAGTGATTTTCACAAGTGATTTCACAGCCAAGAAAACAGAATTTGATGTTTTGCTGTATTGTTAAAAACAAAACTAAACTGTATTTTGTTGCTATACACCAAAACAGGATCGGGGGTAACTGCTCTGAAAAGTTGCAACAACAACAAAAAATCCTTACAGCCAGAATTAGAAGACAGCATTCTAGGCCCACCTTTCACTTCTGTCACAGATTACTCAGCAATAACGAGAAATCAGTTTTTCAGTACTTCAGCTTCCCCAGCTACAGTGACCACAGCAATACCTCCCCTGCCTCCTGATGCAGGACCCACCTCTGCTTGCTCAGCATGGCAGAACGCTCAGGTGGAGGCAGAGCATCAAATGTCAGCAGCCCAGGGAACAGTTCTCTCTCTTTTTTTTTTTTTTTTTTTTTAAAATCCATCAGCTCTCTGCTCTGATCTATTACATCCACCAGCCTGTGGGAGAAGCTGTGAATCCTGAAGTCAGGACTTGCCAGTGCTCCTATCTCCCAGACTGCTGACTAAAGCAGCTTTTACTTTCACTCTCCCTTGTCAACTTTTTTTTTTCCTTCCCCATTTTAATTAACCCTTAGGAGGAGGGTATCTGTTGCCTACAGCTGATTCACAGGAGTGAGAATGTAAAGGCTTTCAGACAAAACAAAGCCACCACCTTGCACCTGGGCGGGCAAACACCAAACATGATGTAGGAAGTGTAACACTTTTTTCAAGCATTGTCCTTCTTGGAACCTATTTGTTTTTTATAAAGCCATACTCCAAGAGCTTAAAGAACTTTAAACTCATGTTAAGAGGCAGATTAGGAAACAGCCCTAAATATTTTATTGAGAAACAGCCATTTGTTTTCAAAGCACAGTAATAGTTTTTAACTGGTTTACATCTCTAGCAGATACAGCATCTTGCCCTTACGTTCTTATCCACTGGAAAATATACAAAAATAAATTCTAAGCAGAGCAACAAAGGAGTGCTTCTTGTAGTTTATGCCCTGCTAAGAGAAAGTAACCTTGTCGGTAGATACAGCACTTTTATTCTTTTTGCACAGAAGTTAAGTCTTGTAGTTCATATTTTTGCTATACAGTACTTCACACAAGCGATCAGCATCTAACCATGTTAATACGAAGCAACGATCCTTGTCTCCCACTGAAGGAAAATAAATCCTGCGAGCTGCTTTGGATTCCCAGCTCACTGTAAGTACCTCCTAAGAAAACTGATTTATTTAGTGACTGTTTTCACACAGTTTTGGACTCTGACCTTAACTGAGGCCAGTAGGAGTGCATCATTGAGCACGCACGGTTTGACCGAGCCCTCCCCTCCGCCGTACGCGTCTAGGACCGTAACACACCAACCACAAACACGGCTTTCCCTTTCCCTCATAATCCAAGAACTGCACAAAACTGGGAACAAGGACACAACATGAATTTGTGGGGTATGGGGGAGAAACCAGTAGAGCCAGAAATTAACCAGAATTTTCTAAAAGCACCGCTTGAACTGCACCCCTGATCTGCAGGGTGGTGGTCCAACTGTGCAGCCTTCCCCCACACGCTTGCTGGTTGTTCGGAGATGAACACGGTGCTAAGCACTACAGCCGAATGAATCAAGGCTTGGTAAGAATCCTGCTTAGATGAAAAGATCCATTTCACTTAAAACCCTTGTATATAGCTACCACCACAGCACTCAGTGGAATCAGGGGGGTCCGTCACCAGCACTTTCAGCGATGTATGTTCAAGTTTGGTAACAGGCTGTAGGCCAGAGAAAGGTCACGGCAAGCACTGTTAAGAATGAAATTTGTAAGAAACCAAGAAAACACATCTTATACATGTTTTCAGTACTGGCTGTGGTTATATTTAAAAAGCATATCTCATTGGCATAGCTACAAACAGCCAGGGGCCGAGCTGATATCGTGATTCCTCCCAGCCCTTCGGTCTTCATAAGCACAAATCCCACTGCTTATTTCTAGATAACTCAAAATAACTTTGAACAGAATCAGACAAACAAACATTGTGCTTAACAACAGATCGCAAACAATTTTAAGCACTGAAATGCTCAGCAAGTCAATACTTCTACTCCCTCTTGCCAAAGCACACGGCACTAACAGAAGTGCTGCAGAACAGTAGATAAAGAATTTATTCTAACACTTGAACGACCAAAGTTCACGCTCTGGAGGGGAGAACTAATTCACTAACACTGCTAAGCACACCCTTGCACTTCAGCTCTATGGACTTATGTTACTAGTTTCTGCCTCACTACACAACACAGCAGCTGACAACGAGTTCAAGTTCCACAGGGTACCATTACAGAACTGTGATTAAGTACTGAGGGAAAGAATCTTTGAATGCCTCCTGCTCTGCTGGGCACCAGATCAGAAGAAGCCAAAACTGCTGCAAGCAGTGAGCAGGAAGATCAGGCAGCAAGAAGCACTGAGCACACTCGGGCTTATTTTATTTTATATTTTAATTTGGCCCATGAGGCATAACTGAAACATACATACCAAAGACTATTCCTATGGCAGCAGAAATGTGTTTTTTTTCAAATTCTGAGTTTACAAAAGAAATGGGCACTTCCTTTCCATCTTTGCCCACTTCACACAAAGAGCTACTGTTCCTTAATCCAAAAGCAATCCAAATGATTTGCTGGAATTAACTTCTAACACAGGCTAATTTGTTTTTCTTCTCATTCTCCCTCAGTATTTTACTTCCTTATTAAACAGCTGCCACAGAGCAGCACTTGAAGCTGGGAAGATGACCAGCAAATGCCTCCTCCAGAGAGCACTGCCCCAGCTTCCTGCCCAGCTGGGGGCTCTGCTGCAGCACCCTCTCTGACGAACCTGTAACTAGCAAGTGTCAGTGTCCATGTGAGGACTACTCCAACAGTCCCATTACGTGACAACGGGTCCATAAATTAGTCAAAACAAGGCTTACTTTTACAGTTAAGAACTGCCCCTCTCAGTAACCCCATTATTAGTACCCCCCATAGGGGTATAACCTCATTCTCCCTACGTTCACATAGCGCCTCTGTTCTCAGCGCTTTATCAAGGATAATAAACAGGGTATTTTCTTTCAAACACCAAGAAAGCATAGATGGAGCCAGAACCTAGAATGAGGTGCTACACCAGGACCACTGGTGTAATTTTTGAAAACAAAGATGCTGAAAACCAGGAGTGCTGGAGTCCTAATTCCACTTGACATTCTAATGGCACCCGGCCAGGGACTCAAAGCCAGAATCCACCACAGAGCTTTACTTGATTGCTTAATTGTTTTACAAGGCCAATTCCGAGACAAGCCACACTGTAAAGCTTCCACTTGAGAATGCCAGAAATACTCACTTTTGCAAAGCTCAACTCTACTTACTAGACAGGAGAGTGACTTAAATTTACAAAGCTGCGAAATCCATTGCATTTCCTAAATAGCTTTTTTGTCTCTAAGTAAATACAGCTCCTTCCATTCAAGGACCAAAGAACTCCACGAGCTGAACGCCTGCGGTGTGCACACACATCACAAACCAGTACCCTGGTTTTACGTATTAGAGGCTGAGAGCTTTGGTTACAGACCCGCCGTGACACCGCGTTTGTGGCAGAGCTGCCCTCAGTGCTGAGCTGTAACAGAGAGGAAGGGGCTTGGAACACCAGCGTTCTGCAGCACGAGTGGGAAACTGCTCCTGGCGCGGGCACCCACTGCAGTTGCCGGCCTGTTTCTTTTACAAAAGCCCTTTATCCTGAAATCAAACAGCACTATGTAAGCATCTTGGACAAATTTTGTTATAAATCTTATCTAGTAAAAGCTGGTAGTATATGAGCTTTTGATACAGTTATATAAATAAAAAGAGCACATGCTAAAGGAGACAGGAATAGCTAGAAGGTAACACAATCCGCTAATCACAATTTACCCAAAAGGTCATGGCAATGGCTTTCGGAGCTGTTTGAAAACAAAGCCAGATTTTAGGAGGGTTTATGCAAAGACAAGCATTAGTGAGTTCCCACCCCGCAGCACAATTTCAGGTTCTGCGCTCACAACCCCTGCTTTCGCGCGGCCTGCTCCTCTCTATCCTTTTCCTCCCCAACTTGCTGAAGGCAGCACTTGTGGTGCTCATGACAGTTCCTGGACACGCTGACAGACATTGCCATCACATTCATTTATGGTTTCATCATAAACTCTAAGGATTCAGCAGCAGTTCATGTAACAGCTTATTTGTCAGTTGTATGGAAAGATGAGCAAAACCTTCTCCCCCACTCCAGAGAATCACACTAAAAATCTGTAAGTTGCCTAAGGAATAAGCACAAGAGAATCTCAGGTTCTTGCCAAAATGTACTTATCAGATTTAGTTCAGACACAAACATAAAAGTTGCGTCAAACAGGCAAAGCTGCCTCTAGTAGAAGCAGGTGATCTCAGCCTGTCAAAGTGGTTTGGCACTGCAGAGGGCAAAACATCCAGCCAACTGTAAGCCTCAAGATCAGCTTCCTGACATCGCAGGAAAACTGAGCAAGGAAACGTGAAACCCCCTTGCATTTCCCAATCAGTTAAGCATGGCCACACCAACGGCATCAGCTCTGCAGACCACAGGTATTAACGTAAAACTGAATCAGTTTGGAAAACATGAGCCTGCTGATACTGAAGTCTCAGCCCTTGTGAAAGCGAGTTTCTGTGTTCCCTTATGTCAAGTCTCAGATACAAAATACAGAGGGCACATTGGGCCAGCTCACAGCAGCTGCCTTCTAAATTCAGCCTTCTGTAACACTTCTGGATGCCCCGAAGACCAGCAGTCTGGACCACTGAAAGAGGATTCACCCTGGCTTTACTGCCGCAGCACAGAAAGCTGTTTTTGTGAGTGAGATATGTATCTGGTTGCTGTGATACTCTCAAAGAACGCCAACAGATAAACCTTTCTTCGATCAGCTGAACAGAACAGATTCTAACATTATGTTACAGAATCCAAATCAGCATATGCAAACCTAATGGGTTCATTACTGGTTACAGAAAAATGCAAAGTGCCTAACCATTCATAAAAAGAACGTGTACTAGAGCAGAAGAAATTATTTATGGGAAAATTCTAACAGTTGTGCTCTTTTTTCATGCATGTAGCTGACATATACTACCCAAGAATTAAAACAAGGAACACACCACGACCTTCCCATTAAGTAAATGTTAATACTGGTATTACGACGAGGAGGAGGAACGTGTACTCTAAGAGCTGTTCGGAGAGAGGATGCTGAGAGGAAGGTGAACAGAAGTAACACCTGAGCTCTGTGCTGCCACAGAATACTATGGGGGTACTACAACATAACTCATATGTCTGCAACGAATAACGCAGGTGCTTGTGCAACTGGCTTTCCGCATGGCTCCACAGGCCATAAGCTAATCACCGATCACCCACCTAAACAATAGCTGCAGTTTATCAACTATAGTTCCAAATTCTATTTGAGGAATAAAAAGAACAAGAAGTGATTGTATATAGTTTCT